>ML660765.1:3070789-3239903 GCA_007570785.1 Antilocapra americana | reverse complement strand
CTGAAAGCCTTCACAGCGTCTCCCACACCCTAAATCTTGCGAGCCCTATGACTAACCCTAACCCTTCACAGCATCTCCCACGCCCTCCATCTTGCGTGCCCCATGACTAACCTGAAGGCCTTCACGGCGTCTCCCATACCCTCCATCTTGCATGCCCCATGACTCACCTGAAGGCCTTTACGGCGTCTCCCACACCCTCCATCTTGCGAGCCCCATGACTAACCTGAAGGCCTTTTCTTGTGCTTATCTTTTTATCTGAATTTTTTTTCAAAGCATTCAACTTTGTTTTTATAGTAGAGAAGTGACAACTCTCTATGTTTCCATCCTTATTTCATTGGTATATATACACGATATTTAATTTAATTACATGATCACAATAACCATACAATTTTGCATTTAGGCAATGCTCATATCCCCATAATTTCTCATTTAACTCCACGATAATGGCCTCCTTCCATAGAAAAGGATGTAATAAAGTTATAGGAAGATGAGCGGCTAGAGAGACAAGGAGATGAAGGGAAGGAAAGCTTTGTCCTTTTAGTCTGCATACCTCTTAAAGGGCCTCTCACCTCCCTTGCCTACCTTGCTCAGCTTTTGCCCCCAGAGCTAAGATCCACAGTGGCCCTGTGGCAGTCCTCTCGGGCCTTTCCTGTCTGTGCTCTTTCTTTTATCTGAAACAGGAAGGCAAACATTGGCTTAAAGGCCTTTGCAACCATTATTTCCTAAGTGGTCAATAAAAGATGAAACAGTACCCAGCTTCCTAATATTCTGGAGGATGCAGACTAAACCATGATAAGACACGACTGCAGGGAGACTGGAAGCGAGTAGGTGATCAATAAGAACTTTTATACTCTGATGGTGGAAATGAGAATTCCTTCAACAGTTCTGGGAAATGGTGTGGATTCACCTATGAAATGGAAGATATGCAAGGCATAGCAGTTTTTCTCCTAAGTTCGTGTCCTGTGTGATTGTGTGCACTGTGATACCTGTACAAGGACATGTTTGGTTTGGAAACAGACCAAATGCTTTTCGGTAGTAGAATGGCATTTCCATACAATAGAATGCATGGATCCTACAAACACTATCATGTAAAAACAGAAAGTTACAAAGCAATACACACCATATGATTCTTTCATGTAAAGTTCAAAACCAAGCAAAACCAAACTACATTTTTAAGGATTCAAATAGGTGGCATTTTTTATATATATATATATATATCAAGATGCAGGTTTCCTGGCATGCCCTTCATTAAAAAATGACCCATCTTTAATGCTTCCCCACGTCTGTTCCATTAATTTCTCACTCACTCTTTTAAGCTTCAGTGGCAGATAGAAGACACTTTGAGATGACTCAAATGGTAAACCCTGAATCTCCATCACCTCCTTTTCACTGGCCACACACACATTTTCCTTTCTTTCTTTTCAGTGAACAAAAACAAAAGCAAGAAAATTATTTCTACAGAGGCCAGGAGAGTGGTTTTATCTGGAAGGAGGGAGGTGTCTGGGCTTGGAAAGGGGAGTCTGGGGTAGGGGCTTCGGGGACCCCAGCCTTGCTCTGTGTACTAAGTGGCGCTCACGCTGTGATTTTCACACACATATGTGTGTGTGTTGCGTGCTTTTCTCCGTTATATTCACAACAAGATATTTTAAAACTTGGAGTGTCTTATGTAGTTTACGTAATTCTCCCTGCCTCCCCCCAGTTCCATGTTAGGGGATCACTTTCAAACGTCTCATTAACTGTTGGAGGCAATGAAGACGGATCTCTAATATTCTCAGACTCCGGTTAGCTCCAAGGATGAAGTATAACTAGGAAGAGACGGGGACAGTAACATTCAACAGCAGCCACAGGGAAAGAGAAAGGAAATGGACTAAACATCCATTAGTATACATTTGAGCAAATTCAGCCATCCAAGTTATCTAATAACGAGGGTGCCAGTAACTTAATTTTCACATTAAACCCAATTATTTTAGTTATCTACGAGTGTGTTCCCAAGTATTTGCCTCTCTACATTCATCCATGGGCCCTGAATAGCAATCCATCTTTTGATTTGGAATCGAAGAAACACTAATACAAGCTTCATTGAAATCCAATTATCAGGATGTCTTTTTTTTCCACTTAAGCCAGTAAGTGAGTCAGTTGCAAGATGCTGCTTAAATTACAGTAGAATTATTTTCTAACAGAATCAAGCTTGCTGAGCTTTTACCATTCATTTTGGTATTATAAAAATTATCATTGTCAGTAGCCACCCAGGCCCACCAAAGCAGCGTGTATTATTGTTTTCTTTTAAAAAACCCTTCTTTAGTCCACTAATTTTTCATTTTCCATTATGTTAGTCACTAAAAACTCCAAGAAACAAAGAAGACTAAATGGATTACACTCAGTCGACATTATTTTCTATTGTACGGTGCATATTAGCATGTGAGCAAACACACAGCCACGCTGCTGGGAGATTTCAGGTTACAGAAAGGAACTCTGTGGAGTGCCCACCAGCCTGATCTAGCCGTGGATTCTCCTGCCACTTGGTCTGACGCCAAACTGAATAAAGTATAAGAGACACCCACCTACCACGTGGTGAATAAAAGAGCTGAAATAATCACATGCTCTCCGGATGTTTCTCTTCTTGGGCTGATGGCATTCATACACAGTTTTATTAGCCAAGCAAAATCATAGGAAAGGAAATGCTCTTTATGAGATGATGTTAGTTTTCTGAAGTTTATTTCTTGGAGACAGAGGCTGCATTTCAGGGACTGAGGAAATAATATTGCTACATGTGTTTCTACTAACTATCTCAAGAAACTGGGGATGAATTTTAGTATGCGTAATACCCACACAGGAAACAACCTAATACTCAGCAATGGTAGAATCGGTAAATAAATCGTTTCAATAGGAATGGATGGACTTCACCCTGACTGTTCTTTTCTATAGATTTTCACATTATTAGACAAGCCTCTGTATTACTAAAAAGGTTTCGATACCAGATTTGACTGTGCGATTGAAAAAGAAGGGATAATAAAAGGCCCCCAGTGCTCTACAAAGCAGTACAGCGGTTCTGTGGTCCCCGCAGTGGGGAATGACGTGGCAGGTACGCCGCAGGAGTTCTCACCAGTTTCCCTCCCACATGGACAGCTGCTCTGCTCAAAATTCCAGTGATGGTCAGAGAGAGTTGGGCAAGGCTCTGCTTCCAGCACAGGAGCGAAGAGAGTTTGGACCAGCATCGTCTTCCAGTCCGGCCACCTGCTTAGACAGGGGTCTGGGTAAACTGCTTCACACAGAGCTAGCCCCCACCCCACACAGGGAGGGAAGCTCGCACCTAGGGTCAGCAATTCTGGACCGTCAGTTGACCAACCTGCACAAGGTAGGGAACTTTCTGGTAACATCTGACAAAGTAGTGGATACAGAATAACCTGCCACACAGGCCCGCATTGAGAAGCACGACAATAAAGCAAGTGCTGGCGACTCACTCTTCAACTCACGAAGCAGAACTTGGGATGCGGTGGAAGCCCGTGTGGTCCCACGCCTGCCTGCCAGGTGTCACCGCCACGCTAAGCCTTTGCAATTGTCGCCTCTTCCTTTTTCCATCCTTATTAATCAGCTGTCTCCCTGAGCAGTGGCTGGTTTGATTTTGCTTGCTTTCACTTGAGTCTAGGATAGAACGTACCTGGTTGTCCACCTTCCGCTCAGGTTATTCTGCCCGTTTCCTCCAAAGGGCTTGCTTCCTCTTCCTGCTTAGACTTTGTTTCCTCTTTAAAGTAACGGATGATGACCAGAGATGACACTTCAGACGGACTCACGGTTTAAGATGCCATCGTATACCTCTCCTTGGGATGGAGCTCCTACATCAAACTGCGTAACTCAGCGCACTCATTTGGATGTCTAGTGAACATCTCAAAATTAACTTCACCCAAAATTAAGTCTTTGATGGTCTTCCCTAAAACCTTTGTTTTCTTCTTCATAAACAAATGAAACACCATTATAATTTTAAACACTGTCATTCCTTTGTTCTATGTTTTTTTCCTCTGCAAGATTAGGTAGGTTTGTTGGAGAGCCTCATAATATGTCCCATGCTGTCTTAACCTCTCAGCCATCCACATGGAAATTATCCACACGAAGGGAAAAAAAGCATGGTTTTTTTTCAAGTTTTCTTTTACTTTACTCAGATCTACCTTTCAGTTTATGAATTCTCTCTATAGCTGAATCCTTTCTTCTAATGCCTCTTTCCATTTTAACATTCAATTATGTTTTCATTTCTAGAAATTTTATTTATTAAAAATTTTTTTTCGTCTTTTGGTAGTTTTTTTTCTTATACATGTTATACATAATTTTTAATATATTTGAATATATCAAACATCTATTCTGAATTATGTATCTTAACCTTTAATATTGAAGTCTTTGAGGATGGGGGTCTAGTCTTTTTTCTTTTTTCCCTATGGACTTGAAGTTATGCTGGCTTATTCCTATTGTTCTCTATGATTCAGAGTGTGAGTTCATGTTTGCTGGCATGCTGTTTGTCAGTTGGGATGATTTCTGCCTGCTTTTGTTGGGCAATGAGAACTCCTGGAATGAATCCTTTTAAAAATACAGTTATAAGCAATACAAATGATGCAAATGCTGTAGATTCAGATACGCCCATGTGAATGGTAGCAAGTGACACCAATCATTAGGAGAATCTTTTAAAAAACAACCTATAAATAGTCAAGGCTGAAAATGGTAGTTTTTCTTACTGTCTGCTTCTTCTTTTTCCTTGTTTTATTTTTGTTCACTCTTTGTAAAAGGATATTGCCTTTCCTATTTGTGCTCCCTCTAATTATTACATCCACTTCTCTCCACTGCTACGGCTAGTTTTTAAGCCTGTCTTCTTGCTAGGCTATGAGCAATTTCAGGATGGGGATGAGTTTTATTTATTTTTAAATGCCCAGTGCCTGACACATGTTTTTAACTCAATAAATTTATTTACTTTGAAAAAAAAAAGCTAAATAAATGAATGAGTGTTTAGAAAACAGTATTTAAAACAAACCTATCATTTAAATCCTTGCAGTTTTCAATCTTATCTCAGTACTCACTGGCCACATGAGAACCTCCTAAATTCAGTCTTGTTTATTATTCTGAGTTAGTTGAACCTACATAAAGTCTATAGTGAAACACACAAGGACACGGACCGCTTCATGCCTCACACCCAACCAGCATCAAGGAGGCCATTTATTGTCTCTAAAAGAAAACAAAAGACACTGTGTTTTCTTTCTCTTTTATTGCAACCCATCGCAAGGTCAAAAGATTCACAGAAATATAGAAACTACAAACTGGATGAATTTCCTTTATCCACTCAAAAAGACATTAAAGACAAAAGACCAGAATTTTCCACTACAGCAATATATTTCATATAGTCTTTATTCTGAAAATACTGTTGACATTTTGGAGAGGATAAAAAGCCCTGCGTTAAACATGTTCACATATATTTATGACATTCTAAGCAAAAAAAGAAACTTAAGATTGCCCAGGAAAAATTCATTTTAAGCCTTATTTCAAAGTATCTAATGAGAACACATTCAACAACCATCACAGGATCATTTAAGGTGATGTTTTCTCGGTTGTTTTTGAGATTAGTGCTTTGAGGCTGGATATGGTATTTCTACAGATTCCTACAAATACACCAAAGCAGGTTTCCAGGTCAGGATGCATCAGGCTTTCTGGATTAGTCAACATCTTAAAGAATAAGTGCGAGTCTCCCACCCCACCCCCACCCCCGGCTAAAGCATGGTGCGGTGCTGTGCTTCAGACTCAAACAATGCAACGTTAAAGAAAACACAACTGCACGCTTTTGAAACCATTTGACACCAGACTGTAACACTCCCAAGATTATTACAACTTTGAACTGAAATGGCACCATCTATATCATTGATGGCTCTCCCCTCTTCTGTCTTTTTAACTATTTAAAATATAGTGTGACATATATAAAAATTAAACTTTTGCTTATTCACTCAAGCTATTACTATACATGTCGTCTTATAAATTAGTTTTGGATTAAAAACCAGTTAAAATATTGTGAATTAAGATATTTTTCAGGGGTGGGGAAATGAATATGAAGATGATAGAGTTGGGTGTGTAAAAAGAAGTACAATTTATTAATAGCAAACAGCTTTTTTTCTTACTTAAATTTTACTCCCTTCAAATTAAATTAGTAACCCATTTAGTGATGGAAAAAATGCTTTTGGTGCTTAGCGACTAGATTTTCCAAACTGACTGGAATTAAAAGCAAAAATATGCCACATCAGAAACATGTTGACATGATCAAAGGAAACAGTTGTTTACACAAAAAGAGTTATTATAAATAAGTGAATGGTATTTGAACGTAAAGCTATTTTTCACTTCTTACAGCTAGGATCATTTTAGCAACACTGGGACTTCTATAAAGTGAAATTCAAATCTGAGTATATCCGTTAAAGACCAAAAAACAGTTATGTCCACATTGAGAAAGAATAAATAGCAAACTCACAAGTCAGGGTTTTGTGTATCTAACTCTACTGTGAAAGATAATCACGCTTTAGCTTAAAAAGGTTCCTTGCTGTCTTGATTATAAATCAAGACAGGAAAGGTTATTATGAGCCTGAGTCCCTACTACGAATTAATTGTAAAGATGTGTGAAATCAAAACGTATATTCATTTACTAATAGGCATTGCCTAACCTGAAAACTGGAGATCTTTAATTAAACAAAGAAATGCTTATTTCTGACAAGTGTTAACAGAATCTTAATGAAAAGATTTTCAAATTTTTCTTCTAAATTCATACATTAACCAGCCATAGGTCTTTGCAATAGCACAAGAACTATTCAAAATATAACATGCACATCTCCAAAAAACCTGTTCTAAAGCCCAAAGCAAAGCAAAAAGCAAAAAAAAAAAAAAAAAAGATTGTCTACTTATATCTCATTCATTAATCTTCTATTAATGTGACTAGCCCAGAATCTCAGAAATATATTTTATAATTACCAAATTAACAAAAATAATTAAATGATCTGTTGAGTGTTTTTTTTTTTAAATAACTGCACACTATTTATTACATTGGTGACGTCAATGTGGATAATGCTAGGATTAGCTCCAAATGTCATTAGAATATATCCAGACCAGCTACTATCCAGGAAATGAAAGCTCACGCAATGTTAAGGTAACGCGCAAAAAACGTAGTACTCCAGAGAACGGCGGAGCAGGGAGTGACGCCGTCTGCGCTGGTGGGGCTGCGGGCTGGTGGGGCTGCGGGCTGCCGCGCCCCGGCCCCGCGGTCCCCAGCCGCCCCGGACGGCGGGCGGGGAGCCCGGGGGAGGCGCCCGGGCCGGCGCGGAGGGCCGGCGGCCGAGGAGGCGATGGCGAGGGCGGCGGGAGGCAAGGCCGAGGCCTCGTCGGGGCCTCGCCAGGGCGGTCGCCAGACGCTCCAAACAAGCGAGCCTTTCTTTTTTTGATTCCACAGTAAAAAAAAAAAATTGGAGAAATAAGCCTTTGAACTTAAAAGCGAAAGGGCCGTGCCTGTCCACATCTTGCCTCTTTAAGGAAAACAAGAAAGCCCCGCTCACCGGGGGACAAACTGGCGCTGCAGAGAGGCGGACACACACGCGCGGGGACGCGGCACACGCGCGGCCGGGCCGGGCTCGCTCTGCCTACGGGGAGGCGGCCGGCACGCCCGGCGTCCAGCCCATCTGGTAGGCCCGCTCCAGCGTGCGCTTGCAGTCCTGCAGGACGGTGCTGAAGGTGATGTGCGGGTACTGCTCCACCAGCTGCTCCACCGTGCCCTCGCTGACCTGCAAGCAACAAGAGCCGCCGTCACGCCGGGCCGGCGCCGCCCCTCGGCCCCCTCGGCAGCGCGGGAGCGTCTGCTGAGACCGGCCCCAAGCGCTGCATTCCGCACAGTACCAAGCACCGCACAGTACCAAGCCTGTGCAGTACTGGGTACTGAGCAGTGCTGAGTACCAGGTAGTACTAAGCTCGGCGTAGTACTAAGTACTATGTTCCCCTGTGGGCTTTTTGTTTAAAAGACGTAAGGTATTGGCAAGTCAGTGCGTTCCAGAAGCGTAAGTGACCGTGGCTTGCCTGGATCTGAACCGTGTCGGTTGAAGGGTGAGTGCCTGGGTGGGGAGATGGCACTCAGGTGCACCTCTGACTCTGCCACCCCCCTGACGGCCTTTTAGGACAGAACTGTAGACCGCTGGAGAGGATACACGGGACTCTGGATAGGAGTGTTGGGCAAAATGTTTATTTTTCTCCCCCGTAAATGTTAAGGTGCTGGCAAACTTCAGGTCCCTTTGTGGAAAAGGGCTGAAAATGTGAGGAATCAATCATTAAAACATACATGGCTGGCAGGTCAGAGATGGCCCCAATAGACCTTAACCATCAAAGACACCACCTTGATTCTTGATTAGACAAGGCAATCAGACAGGCCTAATTAAAACTAACACCTTTTCAATTGCTGTGCTGTGAAGGGATTAATTTGTCAATTATTTTTAAGCTGATTGCAGTTCATATCACAAAAGCAGACAGCTTCCTTCATCCTTCAGATAAATAAATGATTAACCTAAGAACCGCAACTTTTAGGTTGCTTTATTTAAAATCTTTATTGAACACTTCGGCATTTTCAAATACAATAATGCTTCATTTATATTGAATAAGCTGGTCTGCAAGAAGGTTCTGCCAAGACACACTTTTGTGCTTCCTCTCCACGTCTGTCCACTACTGAAAAAGATCAGGACCATCAGGAAAAACCTCAAACAATATCAGACCCTTGCAATTTGCTTTGAAAGCCAGCCTGGGAGTATGCTGAATGTGACATTAAGTCCTTTGCACTTTTCTGAAATAACATGGTGTTTTGTTAAACTACATTACATGTAGTCTTTGTTAAATTCAGAGTTGATATTTCCACATTGCACTGATGATACTTACCTTTTGTCAGGATTTCTATTCAAGACTTTCTTATACTGAAATCAATTGTCATTCCAAATTCAACCAAGCTGTGCAGTTCAATCTTTTTTGTGTTATAGATACAATGTAAGACTTTTGTTTACAAAAGCACAAAGAAAATAATTTTGAATAACAAGACAAACTGAAATACAAATTAGAGTTGAGAATATCAGTTGTTGACCTTAAAAGGATTTCTAAGCAATATAACTTTTTTTCAAATGTAAATTCTACCTAAATCTTGCTTGAGTTGAGGCTGCTCGAAACACGACCCTTACCAAGTCCTGCATCATCTAGCTATGCCTGTGTGTCTAGTCTGTTTTTTATATTATCCAATCACCTGCGCTAATGTCAAGTCGTCAAGCTGTCCGAATCCTTCCTGGCCCAGGACCTCTGCACCGCGTTCTCTTTATCTGGAATATTTTTAAGGACACCTCCCCCTTAAGAATTCCCTTTCCACGGCTGCTACTCCTCATTCTTAGTTCAGAGTCATTTCCCCAGGGGGCTTTGATCTTCGCCCTCACCCTGCTTCCCTTCTCAAATCAGGTAAGGCTTCCAGGTTATTCTCTCTTCCAACACTGCCTACTTTTTCTTCATGGTACCTTCAAAAGTTCGTTTATAATTGCTTTGCTTAATGTCTACTCCTGTTCCAACGTAAGATCCACAAGAACCATGATCATTTTGTTATTCGTGAGCCAGACTTACTTCTTAGTGAATGAAGGAGAAAACCATAACAAACCACAGATGAAAATCAGAGACCCAAGAGCAAAGCGATGCCGGACACGAGCACGCTGCTGACCAGGGCCAGCAGCCCCCAAGAGCTCGCACCCAGCCCAGGGACGCCCTGCTTCAAGAAGCCTCCCCCAGCCCGGCCAGCCCCTCCCCGGAGCCGCGGGTGCTGCTTCTCGGTGAACCCACGCGGGCGCCTGCAAGGCCCATCTCTTATGGTCTCCCACTGCACTGCAGCCACCGCTTTGCTTGACTCCCTTCTACCCGCACCGAAGTCTGGGGACCAGAGACTGCCTTTTATAGAGTTGGGTACAAAGTGGAGAGAAACGTGGCGGCTATAGCTGACTTTAAAGTCAACCAGGCACAGGTCTGAATCCTGGTTTCACTGCAAAATGTGGTTTCCTCAACTGTAAAAACAGGATAAAAGTACCGATGTCATAGGATGTCACAAGGATAAAATAATATGCCTAAACTGTGACTGACATAAAAAAGTCCTCAAATGGTGGTTCCTATTAGTAGAGCTGATGCTCAACAAATGATCATTTATTGAGTTAATTAATGTTATGGTAGGGGGTGACCAATTCTCTAGTGATGTTCAATATTGTTCAACTTCTGAGATATTTCAGAAATAAACCTTGATAACATTAGCTATCACCACAGGATAAGAAGTAACCTTGATAATATACTTCATATATAAGAAGAATCTATTCTATCTTAGTGCTCTCTGGAGAAGAGTACGAAACTTTTCTTAGTAACATAGTCTGGATTGAACAGTCATTTTCAGGAATCCCTCCCTTTTCTTTACCTGATGTTCCCCAGGCCGTGGGTGAGGTTACTTTCTTCCCTGCTTCCACAAATAAACCTAGCAGGAGGCCAGTCTCACTCAGGAAGAGCTGAGGTCACCTGGCCAAAGGATTTTCAGAAAATCTCCCTCAAATGGCAGAGAAAGTAAATGCGGCCCAAATCACCTAGCATTCAAAAAAACAACTAACTGAAAATAGGTGAAAAACTTGGAGAAAGACGAGAAAACCTCTAAACCCACCATAAAGTGGGCCTTGTCTTCTACAATGCATCTTTCTAACCTACACACAGGCCTGTACAAAGTGTTACACCAAGGACTGACAGGCATTTGGCTTTGGAGGCCCTATTTTTACAAAGATAAAATATCACTATGTGACAGCTGCTTTGCAAGAAGAGAGAGAAAATTCACCTTAAGCAAACTTGACACATGAAGATATGATTTATGAGGTACATGAATCAGCCTCAGTTAGGGTTAAGTGTTGACTTTAGCAAAGACGCACGGTAGGGTTAATTTAGTTAGCTCTCTGAATGCGTTTTTATAGTCCTTGATTTACTGAAATTCAGTCTACCTTGTTCTGTTGCATAAAGGAAGGCCCACCTATTGCTGAGAATATGCAGTGTGCTGCATTTCTGGCTTTCCTAGCTTGTGGGTAAAAAAAGGACAGTAATTTGGCTTGTGTCGCTGAAGAAACGGAGAAGGCGATGGCGGCCCACTCCAGTACTCTTGCCCGGAAAATGCCATGGATGGAGGAGCCCGGCGGCTGCCGTCCACAGCAGACACGACTGAAGCGACTCAGCAGCAGCAGCTGAAGAGAAAATGCTACAGGTCATCCTCTGTGGATAAAACGTGTCTTCTCAGCAATCCTTCTGCTAACTGTGTTCTGTAAACTCTAGAAAATAAAGCAGCAGGGAAAATGCAAATATTCCACTTCAGAGCTTTGTTGGGTAGAAGCTATTCGGGGAAATGCATGTGGTCCCACTAGGGAAGCGTCTCTCTTTTACTGATAGTGTCTCCTGGCGATAAGGTGTGACACATTTTATACCGAAGCCATTTTCATTTACTCCGCAGAAGTGTACACGGGGCTCACCTCTTTGTATAGACTCCACAAGCAATTTGGTGCCTTAGAGAGAAAGCTGGGTGTAAGACACTGGGACGGCCCAGATCACTGTAACTCCTCAGGCCTACATATGCATTTCTGCAGACATTTTGCCATGCACAGCTCCACTTGCTAGAAGGAAAAGAACTATTCTCTGTTTCAACTCACAAAATGTATGTAACATAAAGGCGGAACATGAAGATGAATTTAAAAAGTTTCCCCATGATCCTTGGTCATCTGTATTTCATTTCTTTTTCCTCTGCTGAAAACTATCAATGGCAATTTCTATATTACACATAAGATTTGAAAAACGCAGTGGATCTTCCTAAAGAAATACTCAGCAGTGTCATTTGGAGAAATTACTGTGATTAAAGGGGGAAAAAAAAGCATGTACTACAGGTTTTTTTTTTTTTTAAATATAAGAAAAATTGGATTTTGTAGTTCTCTCCAAAGACTGTATGATCATAATTTACATTTTCAAAATTATTATAACTCTTTTTAAGGTAGTAGCACTTTGTTTGGTATTTTCATCTATTTTGAGTTAACATCTATTAGCACTTTTTGAAAATGTGAGGCAAATTGCTGTGCTAATTATGGTAAATCATACCGCAGTTTCATCCTATCGCTACTACTATAGAAGGGTGAGGAGAGATTGTTCAGGGTTTCCAGTTTAACCTGTTTACCTGTTTAATTCAGTTTAACCTGTTTACCTAAAATATCATCTGTTTCTTCACCTCCTTCTCAACACTTATCCAAGAAAATTCTAGAAAGTGTAAGACTAGGCCTAAAATTATCTCCCCAACGATACCTACTGCTCAAAAAATACAATATCTGATGAAATCTGCTGAAGAAGCCATTCATTTTAAGTTATTCTTATTTCCTCTTTGACTCGTGTTATAAAATAGATTGTATTTCTTGTGTCGAGGGGAAATATTTGACACTTGAGTATATTAAAACTACACTTAAGAATATGATGATTTACTTAAAATCATTTTTTTAATGGAGAAAGTTTCCCTGCAAAAAGTGAACATTAGTTAAAAGTACTCCAAGCAATAAATGCACTGTATTTTTCCTAGACCACAAGCTCCTTGACAGCAAGGAGTATGTTAGTCACCTCCTTGTTTTTGGACCTACACACACTATCTGGCGTATTCTCGTCCCATCAGAATACAAGCTCCGCTTCTCTTCACTACCAGACCCCTGGCAGCGAGCCAGTGCCTGGCACAGAGAAAGCACTCAGTGAAGACCGGCGGGCCAAACGTCGGCCCATGAGTGTGCACTGGGCAGCCAGAAAGGCACCAAACGGCACTGCATCAGAGACGGCGGAGAGAAGCCCCATGTGCCCGGACGGCTGGGCCACGGTGAGGGCCGGCTCCAAAGCCTGACGTTACCGCAGCTCCGAGCCCGCTTAGCCCTTTGCCGTGTACACACGAGGCGACTCCTGGGCCCTCTCCCTTCTCCTCTTGCCATCCGACTCCCGGGTGCCTCTGTGCTGACACACCTTGCCCGGCTTTCCAGCACCTTTATGCAGGAGACCAAAGCGGCTCGTGTCGGCAGTCCAGCGTCTGGAGCTGCTAGGCGCCGGGCCACGTGGGCAGGACTACAGAAATGCCGAGGCTGCGGCGCGCCAGTCGCCCAGGCGGGTCGGCTCTCTGCGACCCCATGGACTGTGGCCCGCCAGACTCCTCTGTCCTCGCGATGCTCCAGCAAGAACGCTGGAGTGGGCTGCCGCTCCCTTCTCCAGGGGGTCAAGCCCAGGTCTCCCACGCTGCAGGCAGATTCTTTCCCATCTAGGCCGCCAGCGAAGCCTTAGGCTATACTTCAGATTACCTGATGGCCACCCTCCCTCTTAGAGACAAGTGGCCAGGTGCTCTGGGGAGGCAGCGCCGAGAGGCACACGAACGGTGACTGGCCATCTGCAGGCTTCCCAAGCTTTGCAGAAACCCACGTGGTTCAGGAGGTTTCGTACTTCAGTTCGCAGCACCAGGTAGCGGGGGAGGCCCGCCCAGGGGGGCCCCACAGAAGACTCTGAAACTTTGTGACGCTTAAGGGTCCTTCTGAGCTCCCAGTTGTCTGCTGACAGGGGGAACCGTGGACAGATGTTGGGGCCCAGCCGGCTGATGCGATCAGCCAGAGCCATTACGGTCGGAGCACTGCAAGCCTGCTGCCATATAAGGTGCTGATTACGCGCCAGCCATACATTCGGCTGGCAAATCACCAAAAGGATCATGCGGCGAACGTATATCCGACAGGCCAATCACCCACAAGACACATACTCCCTATATGCCTGACAGAGCTCCTCCCTTCCTTTCCCCTCCCTCCCTTCCTCCCCCTATATAATCGCCTTGCGCTCAATAAAGTTTTGCAGCTTGATCAGAATCTTTGTCTTGCTGCCATTCTTTGCGCCTCTTGTCCCAACCCTTTCATCCGTTTTCAGGTGGATTCAGAGCCTCCGTTGATTGCTCTGCGGGCCAGAGCGACTGCGCCCAGCTAGCGGCCGGAGCAGACAGAGTTTCTGACTCAGAGCAGTGGCATTTCCACCTTCTAACTTCTTGGGCTTCAGCACCTCTGCATGCCTTCACTGCAACTTGAGGGGCTTTTTTCGGGGGGCGGTGGTTGTTGGCTGGCTGGTTCCACTCTCACAGTGGTATTGGCATTTGTCGGCTCGACTGTCCAGCGGTGCCCATCTTTTGTGGTGCCGGGGACTGGTTTCATGGGAGACAGTGTTTCCACGGACTGGCCATGGGGGATGGCTTCGGGATGATTCAAGTGCATTTTATTTATTATGCACTTTATTTCTATTGTTGTTATATCGGTTCCACCTCAGAGCATCGGGCATTAGATCCTGGAAGCTGGGGACCTCTTAGCTACTACTGTGGGCAGGATCATCCCAAAGAGGGAAAAGTTCTCCCACTGAAACTGCCCCATGCTCCCCACTGAGAAACACTGTACTCTTCAGGATCAGGTGCTCAGGAGGTAGGACATAAACCGAGCACATCTTTTTCTTCATAGTTTGTTTTGGCAAAATACTTGAGAATAATTTATTTTTCATCCAAATGACCAATAAGGCATAATGAAAGTATGTCCCCATTCCAGTAAGAATGGAGGAAAAATGCTCAGTGAGCATCTACCATTTCTCAAGCATCTAAGGATGAATACTGCTGGTTACGGATGAATTGCGCCTCAGACAAAATCTGCATTTCACGTGGGGTCACAGCTGGCGAACGCAGTCAGGATCCGAATCCAGGACCCCGCAACTCTGGGCACCGGGCCGTGTGGCCCTGCACGCAGTGTGGTGCGCGAAGCATCACCCCAGGGCCTCGCTGAGCACCCAGCTGGTAAGAGGGCCACAGATGCTCCTTTCCCAGGTAACAGAGGATGACTTCAGTTTCCTGGAACACGGTTCAAAGCCCTTTATGACCTCTTCAAAACGGCTGCTCTGCAGGAATGTGCATTCTGACAGGTCTCCTTCGGCTTGCAGAACATCCAGTTATGGAGCTGGGGTTGCGTGAGACCCCAAGACGCGGAGAAGGTCGGTGGCCCACCCCAGGCCGTACCCCCGCGTCCACCCTCCCCATCTCCTGCCCCTCTGGGTCCCAGGGCAGACCGGCCAGCCGGGCAGGGGAGATGGACAATGACAACGGGGACAGCAACGCCTGAGAAACGCCTTCTGGGGCACGGGGAGGGCTGTGGGCAGAACCTCCGCCAGGAGGGCTGGAAAGGGCTTTCCAGAATCAGGGACATCTGAGTGGACTGCGGAGGGGCACGGAGGCATCAGCTTCGATACCACATGCGCGAGATGCACGCGTGTTATTCAGGGGAGGAAGGATGGGTGCTCCAGAGCGAGGAGAAAAGAGCTCAGCGGCCCTGCGCTCTGTACGGCGACGCTTCTCCAGCGGTCTAACCCCCCGAGGGGTAACTGAAGCAGGTTCCTGTCTGCAATGGCACTGCCCTGAGCTTGGTGCGGTGGTGGGGGAGAAAACAGGACTGCCATTTCTGCAGGCAGAAGAGCAAGGAGCCCCCAGGGAGCCCGGGAGAGTGTGGCAAACAGCACAGGGCCCCTACCTCCGAACTCAGGGCCCCCTCACGCGGGTCTGTCATCCCCGCGGGCGCCCTGCGCAGTGCCTCTCGGCGGCCTGGGGGCAGCGTGTGGTCTCCCGGGCAGTCGGCCCCCGAGTCGGCCTCCCTCGGAGCGTCTGGGCTCCTGGGACACGTGCTGGCTCTCCCTGCGGCCTGGCATTCGCTGGGTGCCAGCAGGAACCCTCGTGGGCGATGCAAATGCAAATGAGACCCAGTTGCTCTTTTGCCAAGTGCCCACTGGCCCCAAGATGGGCACGCACTAAGATGGATAAAATAAGGGGGATGGAATTGAGTAATACCTCATTCAAGTGAAGCTTAAAATACTTTACATAGGCCACAAAGAAGAGAATGAAAGAGCAGACCATACAGTGATGGCTTTTTCAGGACCTGCAACTGCTGACCATGTACGCCGGCTCTCCACAGGCCGGGTGGGTGTTCTCATGATTCTGTTTCCCTCCCTTTGCAGCAGGATGCCCACAGCCCTGCCTGGGGGACTCGCTACGTCCGGCCGGTGCCCCCTGCGACCAGGGCACAGAGGTCTGGGGCGCCAGGAATCGGACGCCGCTTTTACTGTCTCCCACCTCGTCTCTTTCCCTGGGGCTGCAAGCTGAGCGTCCCAGCGGTCCAGCAGCTCAACAGACAGGGGGAGGCTGTGGGAGGACCCGCAGTGAGGGGAGAGGAGGGGAGGACCACGGGAGGACTCTGACAGTGAGCAGAGGGAGCCAGCGTCTGCAGGCAATGTCACGCGCATTTCTACCCCGCCTCCTTTCTCAGCCAAACAAGGTCTCTCTGCGCACCCCATGGGGACTCATACACAATAAACATCAATCTGTGTTTCCTGATGTGGGATGGATTAAACTGTGTCAATAATCCCCCCCAAAGAGAATTCATTTAAAAGGTCTCTGGACTTCATCCTCAGCAGCCACCGAAGAATTGCAGGGACAGTTTTATCCCAGAAAATCTTGTGCAGTTACTGAAACTAGGGGATAACTAAGAACACCCAGAATACCGCGCACACAGTGTAGGCGATCTTGTTATGTAACTTAGCGGAAGCATGGAGGTGACTGCTAAATGAAAGTAATTAACATGAACATGTTCTGTCCGGGAAGACCAAGGGGAAACAGGTGTTCAGCCTAGAAAAAACATTTCTCAGTGGACTTCCTGCAAAGTCAAAATGTCTTGGGTTTAACTCACAAAAATTTTTAAGTTAAAAAAAAATTAAACTGTGTCTGCAACCAAGAATACAGTGGTTCCCAGTCCAACTGCTTCTTAGAACCACCTGGGGAATCTTTGAAAAAAATCTCAGCGGCCCGATCATGCCAGCCTTAGAGGACTGGGACCCTGGCATAAGCATGTTTTAAAGCCCCTGGGAGGTTTCAGGGTGATGCTCAGGTTGACTGAAGAGATCCCAGAGATGCAGGAGGCAGCCAGCTGACCCTGCCAACATCTAACAGAGAGAGAGTTCCCCAAACCCAGCTCACACAAGCACCCAGTGCTTCTCAAGGGCCGAGCACAAGGTGGGAGGAGCGGGCACACATGTCTGATACAATCTTAGCACAACGACGTCTTACTGGAGCCCACGAAGCACCTGCTAGATATGCGCGGTTACAGGCCACCCTTATCGCACAAGGCCTCATGCACAAACCTCATGCCAAGAGCCTGAGGCCTTCGAGGGTGTATGTGTTTATACAGAGGTAAGAAATATTACTCTTGGGTGGCACAAAAACCTCATCTCAAAATACCAAAGCACAGCAAGGGACATACTGAGGATGCAATGAACCTGACGGAGGCAGGCTCATGAATTCAGCCAGAATCCGCGACGGCTGGAAGTGCTCTGCTCTGTCAACATCACAACAGGCCTGGCCGCATGCTGTCTCTTTCTTGGGAAATGTGGGTTGCCTGTTAGCGCTAGCGTTGCTTCTGCTCACTTGAGTTACCACGGTGAGAGAGCTGCAAGGAATCTGGAAGAGTGGGGAATCACAGAAACGCCTGCAGCGTTAAGTGAAAAGGGGGTCTCACCGACCTGAAGCCTCAGATTAGAGACCAGGGTGACCGGCGTCCAGAAGCTAGACCAGCAGAGAGAAAAACCAGCAGCATTTCCATTCCCTGTTCCACGGAGCAATCCTGCACCTAGAAGGGTGTTTCAAGCCAGGTGGAAACTTCAGGTGTCCTCTGGGATAAGGACGTGCTGAGGCTGTTGACCCATCGTGCAAGGCTGTACACCTTTCGTATAGATTTGCATGTGCCGCACAGGTGAGAACCAGTCCTGACGTGTGCGGGGCGCCTGGATGGACAAAGCCACTGGGGAAGTCTTGGTGGCACCCTGAACGACTTGGAGAAAACCTGGGTCCTAACAGGATCATTAAGAAACATCGTCACTGAGGGAGCAGTGAGTGTAACATACTTATGGGAACACATCTGTGTGTTTCTAAATTAAACTTGCAAAAGTTAAGCTGAAAAACACAATTGGGAGAGAGCTCTCAGAACCTAAAGTTACGTTTTCTTTTGTGCTTACTGGCTTTCTTGACTTCAGTTTTTATTTTCTTACATAAAGCTTAGGGTGATGGTAATCACTAGTGGACACCTGATTTAAAAAAAATAAGATATCTTTCTAAAGCTGAATTTCCATCAGGAAGAATTTATGGATTTGACCTGTTTCCTAAAATAAACTTGTTAGCAGCAAAAATTTATTCTGCATAAAAGTGATATGTAACTCTGAAGATTAAAAAACCTGAAAACAAGCGACATTTTTGACTTTCAGAAGAGAAAGTCTACATAAATCAGAGCATTTCAGGGTTAGGCTCTAAAGGATGCTGAGTCTTATCACACAGCAGATGTCTGAACTCTGTCCTTGACTGACCTGGACCCCCGAGGCAGCACTCAGAATCCCTCAGCTATAGGAAACCGGTACTAAACCCGAGGTATCTATCAAATGATTCAGAAGCAATGGGATCTAATGGTTTTCAAACTTGCTTTTGGTTGTATGATACTTCTGCAAACCAAAGTAGTAAATAAGTAAACAAATCAAATAAATAAGCCAAGCAGATAAAGCAATCAAAGTGGGTCACTGGGGCTGCTGTTGGGCCCCAGGACCAGGCCCGCTGGCCTCCCAGCCACCCTGTCCTTCCTAAGAGGCTCCCAGGTGCCTCCTCGGAACCCTGGGGCCGCTCAGAGTGCAGGTGAGAAAGTCCGCAAACCACCTACCCATGGCCCAGCCCGTATTTGTTTAGCATCTGTTTGTCAGGCACCAGCCACTGTGGCGGGGCCTGGCTACACAACCCAGGCTAGAACCCCACAGATCTTACATCCTAAGCAGGAGGGGGCCCTGGGGACGAGCATGTGAGGACTCACCACCACCACAAGTCAGGGCTAACACCATGACTCACTTCACAGGAGGCACTTTACACGCGCCGACCCCCACATCCTCCCAACAGCCCTGAGGTCGGCGCTGCTCTCACTTCCACTTGATGGATAGGGGGATGCAGGCACCTAGAGGCAGCCTGGGAGGAGGCAGCAGGAGCTGGGAGCATGGCGACGTGGAAGGGGAGGGAGTGGGTACCACGTGGGTGCAGCTCCTCGGGGATGGAGTGAGCCGTGCGGTGGTCAGGCAGGTGGAAAGCGGAGTCGGTGAGCGGGAACACTGTCGCCTGCAGTGTGGAAAGAGAAGGTCGGGGGTGGTCCTTTCCGGGAACTGAACCATTGAGGGCCGGAAAGACAAAACTGCAAGGACCGTCGCTGAAAGCCACGTGAGACCAAAGCGAGGTTCTTGGCGCAGAAGGAACAGAATTTTCCAGCACCCTGATGCCACTGTGCCTGCCCACTTGCTTGTCTGTCTTCCCCAGCGGGCTGCAGGCTCCTTGGGACCTATCTGCTAGTACAGTTATTGGAACATAGTAAGGAACTCAATAGATGCTTTTTGAATAAACTGATAAAATATATAATAAACATCATGCTGGGGGAGGAAACTGAGGCTTTCTCTTGAAAAACTACTCGCCAGGCTTGGTAGGCCCTGGTAGCCTGGTGCTGAGTGGCCGGGTTTCGGGGGCCACCTGGGGGGCTCCCTTCCAGGCAGCTGCAGATCCTCCAGTCTCCAGAGCGTCGGCAGGTGGCCCTCGTTTCTACTTTGCAAAGTGAGATGCTTAGGAGTGCCGGGGTCGGAGCTCCTATCAGAACTCGCTGATAACCTTTTCTATTTTTTTTTTCTATTAACTTCTGAAGGTTTACAGCAGTTAAAATATTTTTTGCTTCTAGGTATGAAGGTTAAAAAAATCTTTTTTTTTCCCATAAAATACAAGAGCAACCAATTTCACCATCGAGTAAAAGCAAAAACTGGGATTCTTTTTTAAATTAGTCCAAAGTGGCATTTAGGAACTTAGTTGTAGGCTGCTGTGCTGACACCACGGCAAACCAAAGTGTAGGTCTGGGTCTGGTTTTGTTTCGGTTTTCTTTTCAATATCCAGTGCTCATGGATTAAGTTCTGGAAATGTTCCAATTGTAAGGCAGGGATCTGTTTGGATTCCACCACAGGTATGCTCCTTGGGTTGGATGCTGGAGGGTGAGGCACGTTTTGCCGGACCCATGTCGACTACCTAGTAGTCATCAAGGTCAAAAAATTCATCATCTCCTCCTTGGTATTCCATTCCCTGGAAATCTACTCGGTACCGCAAGATACCTCTAATTCCACCAAATCCTTTGACAAACTGGGATCCTTCTTGTGACTTATCTGTGACAATTTCCAATGTAGCTCCAAATTTTTTATAGTTGTTGGCAAACCACTCCAGAAGGGGCATGCTCTCAATTAGCTCATGTTCTTGTCCTAACCACTCCAGAAGGGGCATGCTCTCAATTAGCTCATGTTCTTGTCCTGTCTCTTTGTTTGTAAAATGAGACTTATCCTTCTCTTGTTCTGGAGTTAGATAGAGAATTTTCTCCTCTTCTGTGCCTTGGCAATGAAGAACATCTCTCATTATATTCAGATTTTCATAGACTATTAGAATCTCTACAGCTCCCATTTCTAAAGCCTATAGTGTATCTTCAACTCCGAAACAGTACTTGCCCGTGTCCTGGCTTATCTCATTGAAATATTACCCTATTAATTTCTTCTCTTGAATGAACTTCACATTCATTGGAGAGGACTTCAATAGATAATTCAATAGCTTGATTGAATCCGTTTTCACCATCATAAGATACATCAACCAATTTAAAACTTTTGATTGCAACCTCTGATCAAACATATCAGAATGACTTAGTTCAGTTTTAAAGTCAGCTGATCCAGCTAAAACGAGACAAGCCACATTCACCTTGTCCCCAGGAATAAACAGCTGCACAGCAGTCTCAGCTACTTTTCAAACATAGTTATGTCGCTTTTCCATTCTTAAACGGGCAAAACGCAAGGCTGACTGACCTCCTCTACCATGTTTCTTTGGGAGATCCTCAGTGAATTTGTGCAGGACTTCTCTCGTATTTCCTTGGAGTGTGCCAAAAAGTGCACTACCACCATCCATTACAATGAAGCCAAACTTGAAAGCACTCTGAAAGCAGTGCTGTGAGAGCCTCTGTATGGAACTTGTTTTCACACAAGTACAATGACGTATTAATTGGTTTGAAAGGTTCAAAGTCAACACTGACTTTCTTTTCCTTTCCTTCTTCTGTTACAATTGTACCACAGTAAACAACCAGGCCATTTGGAGGTACTTTGTTATAAAGTTTGAGTCTTTGTTGTACAGATGTAATGGCTCCCAGGACTGAAAGGCCGTTTACTCGTGACTTAATGTTAGATGCAGTTGCAAATTCATCCGTTAACATTTTTGCCACTCTTGAAATCTGGTCTTTGGGAGGAACGATCAACGATATCATGCCTGTGCCATTGCCGCGGGCCGCCTCCAAGCTCTTAATGAGCTTTTTGATCTTCCAGATCTCCACGTTCCTGTCCGCAGCACTGGGGTGGTCCGCCATCTTCTAGCCTCCTCCTCCCTAAGGGCCCAGTCCTGGGTGCAGCGGCTGCTCCTCCCTGGCGGCGGTTCCAACGTAGGACACCGGCTCCCTCTCTCCAGGCAGCTGCATGTGTTGCAATCCACTCACATTGGGCCTGTGACATCACTTCCTCTGCCAGGGGCTGAGTGGTAGTGGGCGGGAGGAAGCCCTTTTCTATTTCTAAATCAGAAAAAAATAATATGATCCGCCAACCTTAACTCTTTCTTATAATTAAGCCAAGTCAGAGTTCCAAGGAGACTATTTACTGCAAAGCTATGATGGTCCAGACGGCCTTCAGGCAAACTCCAACATAACATTCTATTCACCCCACAGCATGGGGGGAACAGCAGGCCCCCTCTTCCCTCCTCGAAAAAACACACAAGCAGCTACTTGCACGCCGCCTTAGAAGGTTGCAGGGACATGCGGTCTCCCCTGAAGACACACACCAGCCTGGGACTGCCGGGCGGTCCTACTCGCTGAGCCCTCGCTCGCTCACAAGAAAGGACTCGCCCTGCAGGTCCCAGGGTTCCGGGCTCCTCCGTACGTCTGACTGTCATTTAATGGGTCCTAACTATTCAGAAAACAGATTTTTTTTTTAAAAAAAGAATTGTTGTCTGAGTCTTAGGGGCCTAGGTTTTCTTCGCAAGATCTGAGCATGTGAATGTACATTCATGGCTAGAATATATGAGCTGGGCAGCTCCCACCATGGTCAAACATCCAAAAGGGTCCCAGGGCAGCCGCACGTGTGCGTGAGTCAGTGATGGTCGCAGTTGAGGTGGCCGACACCTGCTGGGCACGCACAGACCGCGTGACCTTGGGCCAAGTGCTTTACGGCATGTCCCGTATGATCTCATAACCAGCCCGTGGGACAAACAGTATCCTCATTTCTCAGATGGTAAAACAGGCTTTTAGAGACTGAGTTGTCCAAAGTCCCACAGACAGCCGAGTGAAGGGTGTAGAATTTGGAAACCTAGCGGTCTGCCACTAGTGCTCACCAATGTAACCGCTGTCCTAAGGCACCACAGCAGGGTCTCTTGCTTTGTTACTTAAATACAAGAAAGGCCTTTCAGTGACTGCTCTGGAGAACTTCAGGCAAGGAGGGCTGGAAGAATAGGAGTTGGGGACTTGGCTAAGATGAGGTGGAGAGATAACCTCTGAATTTCGGCTGATGTTTCTTATCCTGTTTCAATTACCAGGGATAATCAGGAGAGGGCTGTAAAAATGTGTTTTAAAGTGCTCCTGTGCGGAAATCACTGGGAGAAACTGTTTTATCAGCAAAAGGAACAAGATGCTGACACTTCAAGTGAAGGACCCGAGTTCAGACTTCAGAGCCCCAACCGCACACACAGCTCTCCATCTTTCACGTCTTTTTTGGAGCACGTGGTCCGGGGGGCGGCGGGGAAATGGCTACGTCTCCCATGACTGCCCCATCCAACACCGTCAGACTGCTCCCGCCTTGTCAGCGGAGCGTCTTTGTTTTATTTTCTTTGATAAGGCATACATTTGCAATCTTAAAATTCTGGCTACAGGCAACCTGGAAACAGCTGCGGATACACTGCGGGGAAGAGGGCAGCCCCTGCAGGTACACACTCTGTTTCACGGCTGAACTGCTACCCAAACAGTCCTGGACACAGGGCCCCACAAATTATTTTTCTCCTAAACTGATTTTTCCAGTTGGTTCTGTATATTAGTTACAGACTCCTATATTATTTTTCCCGTAGGGCTTTCCTGCTCATGGCTCCTAAATAAGCTGATGAAAACTCCATTTTCTCGCAGAAATCTTTAGGCTGTTGAGGCCTTCTCTTACCATAATTACTTCCTAGGAAAAAAACACAGTGGTCAATTCCTCCTGAATATTTTCACATCACACTGGGCACGCAAAACTTGGCCCTTGCTATTTTAAGGTTGCAGAGCAGATGCCTAGCTTTAAGGAGCTGACTGGTTTCCCTTACTTTCTTTCTGCATTGACTGCTCATTGATTTGATTAAATCTCTCCACCATTTCAATCAGAGAAACTGTGTGAAAACAAGGATTTCTTATGACCTGAAGAAATCATTTCTTATTAAAACAGATCATCTGTTTCATTCCTCAACTAAGCATTTCAGGAATGAGGGCAGGTGAGGAGAAAGGTCTTGGCAGTGGCAGTTTGATGAGAAATGAATTAATTTGATTATTTCCGTGGTGTGTGGATCAATAGTCGGCCTCCATGGAGGCCCCTGGTCTGAAGGCAGCTGGATAATCAATAGGATCACAGAGAGGCAAGTCTCCTCCCCCAGCAGTCTCTCTGATCTTTTTTTGGGCGGACTCTTCACGCCTGTGTAATTCTAATTTATGTCAACTAGAAATCAAAGAAATTCCAAGAGGCTTTGGTCATAGGACATTGGGGTGGACCTTTCAGAATCTATTTACGTCTGCTCCTTAAGTCGGGTGGGGCTCCTTAAGCCCCCACAGCCCTGCCGGCGCCCCTATGGGCTGGGGCGAGGCGGCTTCCCCGCAGAAGGGCTGGTACCTGCTCTGGGCAGAGGCGCACAGCGGGGTGAACAGGGCACCCCGCCCCTACCAACGTGAGAGCCAGTGAGTGTTTTCAGCCAGCGCTTTGCCAAGAGTGGCCCCCTCAATAATGCTCTTTAATGCTACCCCAGACGCTGGCATTTTCAAATCAAATGAACAGTGTATAAAATTAGTTCTGCATGAAGTTACAGAAAAAGAAAAAAATATATAGAAAGTGAAAGGAAGCTTTTAAAAGCTCCAGCATTTCTTCATCCAACTGCTTTTCACAAGGGTTTGGCATTTGAGAATTGCTACATTTATGATGTTATTCGCTGCTCATAATTCAGGCCCTCTGTCTCCAAACTTCTGTATTAACACACGCTGCAGAGGTTTGCACTGCAACATTTTACCACGGAGGTTTCCCAAACCGGTCCGCCTGCCTCTGGCGAGGTCTGGTTCTTCAGCCACTGGGCTCGCTTTTCGTCAACCTTGTCACCCCAGACATTTCTCATTAACCTTGAGCAGTGCATTTCCATTTGCCCTACAGCTTTCCCAGGAACTTTTTTTTTTTTTGATCCTTCTTAGTTTTGTTCTCCACCCAAACTGCCATGTAAGAAGTGAGGAAAATACCATATTAGAAGAAACAGATCTGAATAGAATCTAGAACTCACTGAAGTTGTGAAAACGACTTCCATGACCAAAGCCACTGACTCTCTAATTGTGGAAAGCAGAGAAAAACACATTGCTCTTATTAGAGAGTCCCGTTGGTTATACAAGCAATTTTAACTAACTCACCAAATAAACGCGTGTTAAGTTGATAGGTGATTTCGGGTCAACTCTAATTCCCAAGGTCAAGGAAGCCTTTGAACAGTCTTTAAGAATATAAGTCCACCCCAATTCATCAAAGCCGTCTCACACAGCGTTTTCTTCTCTGCGCTGTTACAAGCACTGAAGTTTAGGAGATTAAGTGGCGTCAGCTTCAGACCCAAAGTAATGCCTCTAACGTGCTTATCCATCCAGCAGTCGGAACAGCTCCTCACACAGGGGCTTCTTAATGCGCTCCCTAATTTTACAAGCGCGAGGGGGACTCTACATTTGTCTAACGACTGGAGGGCTCCTTCCTAGGAGTCACCCATCGCTGCCAGACAAATTTACTGCTCTTTACTTCAGATGCTGTCCGGTAATCTAAGTGCATGCTGCTTTCATCTGCAGAGAATACCTTTTCTCATCTGTTCTTTGTTTATCTAATGAAAGAGTGAGGAAGAAAAACACTCTCCCACCCCACAACAGATAACAATGCATTTTGTTATTTGAGTCTTCAAAAGCTCATGTGAGGGGGCAAAAAAAGCAGACATTTTTACTTCTGAATCAAATATAAGTGGCCCCAAGGGAAAGAAAATAGAATTGGGTTTCAGCATTTCGGAGAAGCCCAGGATCACAGAGCACCACACCCTGGCACGCACAGATGGGATGAAGCCCATCCCTCTGAAGTTCAGGAAGCCCAGTGACCACAGGCCTGCCAGGCAGGCCGGCTGTGGAGGCCACAGAGGTCTCTGCCCCCGCCTTTGGCTCCAGCTGGTGTGCAGAGAGGGGACAGAGAGCTCAACTGGAGCAGCTTTCAGGGGCTGCAGCCTGGATTAAGGTCCATGGAGAAGAGTGGCAGGCCCAAACTAACTCCCCTCTCCGCGCCTTTGCTGGCGCAGACAACCACACTGAGATGGACAGCGGCTCTATGCGGCCTGAACAGAAGTCCACTGTTTCCGGTCTCGGCTCCAACATCCTTTCCTTCATCATTCTTCTTTCTTTCTTTCTGCTTTCCTGCCTGTTCGAATTGTCTCATCTTTAACTCACCTTGTCCCCTACTACAAATCTTTCTTCAGCCTTAGGCCTGGATCAGTAAGTTAATTCCAAATACACTGTCCCTCAGAGGCATCAGCTTCCCTTCGTAAAGTGTGTTTA
The DNA here is from genome assembly GCA_007570785.1 of Antilocapra americana. Lineage (NCBI taxonomy): Eukaryota > Metazoa > Chordata > Mammalia > Artiodactyla > Antilocapridae > Antilocapra > Antilocapra americana. The sequence continues at coordinate 3,213,837 of ML660765.1, read as the reverse complement.
AAATGCAAATATTGATCTATTTATGTAGAAATAATAATCTTAAATTTAAGTGAGGGAAAAGTGAGATGGCAACATCTTTGAGTTCATGTCTTTTCTCTTTTTAAAGATTTCCTTTAAAAAATGGGATAGCAGGCAATATAATTTTTTCTCATTTGGAAACTCAAATATCAAGACCCAGGTTAATATAATATTGTTGATGATAAGAATAATTATTAACATTGAGCATTGTATATATAACAAGCATTACTGTAAGGGCTTGATATATGTCCACTCGTGTAAATACTACCTTTACATTGCATTTCTCCAGGACGGGTACAGTTACCGTCCTTGTTTTACAAATGAGGAGACAGAAGCACTCAGAGGTTAACCTGTCCGAGCTGACACAGCTAAGTGCGGAGCCCAGATATGAACCTCAACTGTGGCTCCAGAGTCCACGTCCTCAACTGCTACCTTCGGTTCTTTGCTACTCGCATACTCCTTTGAATCCTGATAGAAATTTAAAATCTGGAGATGGCCGGCGTAATGCAGATGCAGAAGACAGAACACTCACACCAGATTTCCATCCAACTAAACCGACCAGCAGGCTTTTCAGTGCGAGGTGCTACGTGGCTTTGTGTGTGACTTGGAAGCTTCTTCCGTCCTCATAGAACCTCCCTGTTTGGCCTGAACTGCCTTAAGCCCGAGGACGCCAGCAGGCAGGGCTGGACCGCCTGCAGCAGGCAGGGTCGGGTGGTGCGAGAGCCCTAATTTGGACTAATTTGCATTTAGGCAGAAAAGGATCCTTCCACTTACTGAAAATTGGCAAAATGCTGGTCAGCAAACATGTCTGAAAGGATCTTCGGAACTAACTGGAGTACAAATTCAGCTCCGAAGGGGGTGCTGCTCTCAGCAAGTCTAAAGAGTCTGGACTGGAAACACGGGGACTTCCGCTGACAGCTGTGGGCACACGGATCCGTTTTAAATGCCTACCTTTTCCTCTCTTGCTTAGGTAGCGCGCGTGCAGCACCTCCTTCGGGCAGAAGCCAAAGAGTCCTGCTATCACTGTTCAGGGCTTCTAGAACAGTCTGCCTGCTCTGGACTCTTTCACTTGCTTTAAAAGAAGTCATTTTGAAGTGACAGGGTTAGCAGAGTGTTAAGTCAGTTAGTAGTGGAATTTAAGAGGGCCTTGCCACCCTAGGGTCTCCACTGCTGCTCAGTAATAAAGTCGGTCAGCTTTCTAGGCTGGGCGGAGTATCTATACTAAAATCGCTCTAGTCATAACTAACTGGAAAGGTCGGGTATAAGCTGGGATTGTAAAAAATCTGGAATAAAAGAACTAGGCCAATTAACAAGACTGACAAAACACACAGAGAATTAGGGCCATTCTTATTTGTCCCCAAATTTGCTACATTTACAAAATACATGTCCTTCGAGAGGCATATACACTCCGCTTCACACTCTCTTGCTAGGTTGTCCCTAGCCACCAACAGCAAGCGGCGCACACGCCGTATAGACTGTTACAAGCCGCCAGCGCTGTCAGAGCGAGTATCTGAGGTGGGTCTCTCTCACGGAAGCACCCCCTTCTCTGGAGACAAGGCCCGGGGTGGGCCCCGGGCCCCGGACACAGGCGTGAAGGCCCGGGGGGCCACCCTGACTGAGGGGCCGGGGGCCAGGGCCTGGTCCTTCTGAGCTCCGTTTTCTCCCCTTCGCAGCACAATCAACTAGCTCCTAGATTTGTTACCGGGGAAAACGTAAAAGAGACAAAGGGGAAAGTGCCTTTCCAGCGCCTGGTTATCAGTGCAGCTTTCAGTCGTCTTTGTTAAGCGCAGCCCGACTTCTCAAGCTCAGGCTCACGCCTCTGGCCAGCTCCACGGACCTTCGGCACGGCCTCTGGGACCGTTTCTCAACAGGTGTGCAAAGCAGCATCTGAGGCGTGGAGATCCCCACCTACCACCGCCTCCCTGGCCCTTTCTTGCCCCCAGAGGGCCACGCACACGTTTGGTCGTGGTCCGCGGACTCTCGGACAGGAAGCCAAAACCCGAGCGGAGTGTATGTGTGGCTGCTGAGAACGAACATTCACCTTTAAACAGAGACATTCAAAGATCGTCTGCGATTAGTTAGAAAGCCAGGCAGCTCCCCATGCGTCCCTGGAATACCATAAGCACACGTGTATAAACAGATCTATGCCCAGGGAGAAAAGAGGGATGCACTATCGAGCTGTGAGTTACACCGGTGCGCGGCGAAGAGGGTCAACAGGCAACTCACTCTATCGCAGCGCATCAGCCCCAGGTATCTTAAAGACTTGCTGCTCTGTGCGATCAGGGTGGCTCCTTGGTCTGTGATGTCCTTGCACCATCCGACGTCCACCGTCTCTATTGTCATGCTGTACCGCCCAATGGCTATCAGAGCTGCAAGGGGAGACAGGAAGGGAGGCAGGAAGCGCAAATGTCAGCAGCGTAAGGATCTCTATCTTGTTATGACTATTTCCCTCATTTCCTCACTACACTTGTTCCTGAAATGTTGTGTATAAACGAATGTTTCGTAAATGAAATCCAATTTAAAATGCTTTAGGAAAGCTTGCCCTATGACAGACCCTTTCACAAAGTGAATAATCATTCCATAATTTCCCTTTTATTGGAACACAACCTTTTATCAGTTTTATTCATTACAAGGTTACCTGTACCTCCAAACATTCATATCTGTAGAGGGCATAGACTCAAATGAATTACGCGTGTAACATTACAGGAAACCCCCGAGGAGTAATTAAATTTTACCCAAGATAAATTTAATAATCTTTAAAAAGAAAAACCTTCGGAAACACCATTTTGAGGTGTGTTATTCTGCATGTGAATTTCTCTACCAATTGGCACATTTTCTTCCCCATCTGTTCATGAATGGTAAAATGTGAGAGTCTGTAATTTTTTTCACATTAGCCCTTCCCGAGACAGCTAGGAATTAAGAGGACATTATACACAGAGTTGAATTTAGTCGGTGCTAACATTTGCTTCGGTGAATGTCCTCACCATATCCCAAGTCTTCCTCCTATTGACATAGGAAATGAAACCTGTCACACGAACACGATCCTTGCCCCTAGTCTTCTCGACTGGTTAGCCCTGCATCTCGACCGGTGCACAGAGATTTATTCCATAATCCGTGACGTCCACACACAGCGCTGCAAGGCTCCGTAACCGTCACCCTGTCAGAGCGTCCAGTCGGCCAACGTGGCTCTTTGCTACAGACGTCTAAACAGATTTCAGTACCTCCAGCCAGAAAACGTTTACTGTGCATTGGTTTGTAAAGGAAAACTCTGAAAACAACGCCACAAATGATAAAAAAAGCAATAATTGTTTGCTGATTATTTCCTCATTCTAAGATAGGATGAGTTGATTCCTGTGACATTAAAAGCAGATGATATTTTCCAATTGATTAGAATGATAAGAGCAGAGTGAAGCACTCGTGTAAATAAATGTTAACTCTTAAAGCTTGCAGGAAGAAAAACACATGGCAAGAATCTCCTTGCTAATTAATCTCAGTGACTTTTTAAACTAGAAAACTCATGCCCATGTATTTAAGTATCAAAGCATTCTTAGTGAGCCAGATATTTAAAGTTTATAAAATCAATAATCATGGTCCCAGTGTTTTCCAGTGAAAATGCTATTAATAAGCCACAGGGCTTCCCTGGTGGCTCAGATGGTGAAGCGTCTGTCTGCAGTGCTGGAGAGCCGGGTTTGATCCCTGGGTCGGGAAGATCCCCTGGAGAAGGCAACGGCACCCCACTCCAGTCCTCTTGCCTGGAAAATCCCATGGACGGAGGAGCCTGGTGGGCTACAGTCCACGGGGTCGCAAAGAGTCAGACACGCCTGAGTGACTTCGCTTCATGAGGGAAGAAAAAAAATTCCCAGAAGGTCCTCAGGATATCACTTCGCTGATGCTCTCAACTGTGTGCGTGCTATTTTGGCGCTTAGTCTTCCAAGGAGGTGGCACAGGGCAGGGGCGATCGGCCCAAGGCTTGCTGCCCGGTCTGAGGGATGGTCTCGTGCGGCATAAGCAGCACCTCAGGTTACTCCTGTCGGTGTTCCTGACCTGAGAGACCCTGCTGTCTCTGGTAGTGTCACACAATTCACCGGTTATGACACCCTCGAGCTCTCTCATGACAGAGGAAGTCGAAGGCACAGAAGGAGTGCCTTCCCACAGAGCCTTTCCCCATGAGGTGCTCGAATTATGACCTCAGAAGAAGGGGCGCCAGATGCTAGCTGACCCCACACGGGTGGCCTGTGTATGTCTATCGAGGTCTGGGGCCCGGACGTGAAAGCGCCCCACTCTGCAGGCGGCGGTCACTCAAGTGATCAGCGGAGTCTCCCGAGGCCGCTTGATGAGCACGTGGACGGTGACCGACTACTGGTTCTGGGTGCCAAAATCACTAGTGAATGGTGATTTCCTTTTTTTCTTCTTTTCTGTCTAAATTTAAACACACCATAAATAAGACAACTGAAGAGACAGTCAAGGTATTCAGTTTTTGTTTTGCCATAGTTCTGTTTACTGAAGTAAGAATTAGATCTTCTTTTCCCTTAACTCGTTGACTGATGCAACAAGAGCCCCGGGCGCACGCTAGAGCCTTTCCTCCATGCTGATGGATGACCCAGGTGCTGGGCACTGGGCTAAGAATTCCAGGCGCGTCTTCTCGTTTCATCCTGACAGCAACTCCACGAGGTCTTATTATTAGTTCCTTTTTAAAGACCAAGGAACTGAGCCCCAGAAAGCCCAGAGAGCCTTCCCATCATCACAAGGCAGCAGGCTGGAGACGGCGAGGGGAGCACTGGCCGGCAGCCTGCCCGTGCACCCAGCCGGGAGCTCAAAACCCTGGGCCCGGCTCACCGTGAGCCCTGCCGGCTGCAGGGTCAGTGTGGGGAGCGGGGGACTCCAGGGTCACAGAGCTCGGAGGGCCGGTTGGGAGGGGCGGGGGCGGGGCAGGGGCTTGGGTGGGAATGGGGAGCGGCCAGGTGAGCAGTCACAGCACAAGGCTCTCCCCCATCCCTTCCCACCCCCAAACTTCTCACTCTTCAGATCCTGAGGCAAAGGTCAGTGTCTCAGAACCAATCACTCCATCATTTTTTTGCTATTACTTATTTGCTTAGTTATGTACTTTCTTTTTGTTGTTCACTTTTCCCATTAGAATGACAGATCTCTCCACTGCTGGATCCTCAGCACCTACCATGAGCCTGCTATAGAGTCAGTTCTTAAACATATTCACTGAACATGCCAATGACTGCATCGTGGCCAGCTCTATTACGGAGATGTGCCGAGGGACAGGACAGCCCCTCACTCTTCAGGGGACGAGAGGGGTCACGGGAGCCCTCGAGGAAGAGCTGAGCTAGCTCTTAAGGGATCTTGAGAAAGGATTCTCCAGAAAAACACAGGAGTGAGGGCTGGTATGGCAGGCTAAGGAAACAGCACATGGAAGGGTAGAGAGACGTGAGGGGATGGGGAACTACAGGTCACCCTACGGGGCTGAAATAAAAACAGGGACAAGGAAGTGGCAGACGGAGTCAAGAAATGTTCATTCAGTGATTGGGAGCACTGGGCCTAAGAGATACACAGAGTAGCAAAAATAAGCAGAGTCCTCAACACCCAGAAGCCCATAATCTAGGAGGAGAGACAGATGTGAAGCAAACACAGAAGTATACGTAATTCTAAACTGTAGCAAGTGCTTTGAAGGAAAAGGAATGATCACTGTCAGAATGTGGTCTAGATGACACCAGGGGGTCTTTCTGCTGAAGTTACTTTTAATCTCTCCAGTTGCCCAAGAGTAGTCATGTACGATGTGAGAACTGGACCATAAAGAAGGCTGAGCACCGAAAAACCGATGCCTTTGAACTGTGGTGTTGGAGAAGACTCGAGAGTCCCTTGGACTGCAAGGAGATCCAACCAGTCCATCCTGAAGGAGAGCAGTCCTGGGTGTTCATTGGAAGGACTGATGTTGAAGCTGAAACTCCAGTACTTTGGCCACCTCATGCGAAGAGCTGACTCACTGGAAAAGACCCTGATGCTGAGAAGGATTGGGGGCAGGAGGAGAAGGGGACGGCAGAGGATGAGATGGTTGGATGGCATCACCGACTCAGCGGGCATGAATGAGTAAACTCTGGGAGTTGGTGATGGACAGGGAGGCCTGGCGTGCTTCGGTTCATGGGGTCGCAAAGAGGTGGACACGACTGAGTGACTGAACAACAACAACAAATAGGCCTACAAAAAACATACAGATGGTAGTGGTAAGAAAACGGAGGCTTCACACCTTTCTAAGGCCCACGCCTAGTAAGTGGCAAAACGGGGGTGCAGACGGAGTTAGTTTGGCTCCAAAGCCGGGGTTCACTGTCACAGCAGCAGCACCCGGGATGGCAGAGGAGGCTGTGTGTACTCAGAATACACCTCCCTTCACCGCCATTCAGGGTTTAAATGTTGCAGCTCAGAGGTAGCCAGGTATTTGCCCTGTATCTGTAAAACAGGGTCCAAGAGGATCTTTAAATTCCAAAATAATCTACTTCTCTGTGAATATGTCCTATCTTTGGATTTTTTTTCATTTTTCATGAGCTGCTAAACCAGTATTGCGGTATCATCTCAAATTCACTTCCGGCCTCACTACTTAGTAGATGCTGAACTTAGAATAACATTTTAACCTTCCTGTGTCTCAGCTCCCTTACTTGCCCAACAGGGAGGTTGACTCTATGTTCTGCCTACTTCACAGGGTTGGTCTGAGGTTCAAGGGAGGAAATTTGTGTAGAGGACTTTGCCCGGCATAAATATAATAACTTATTAGATATTTTCCCACACCATCCCACAGTGGTGCAGTTGCCTAAAAAGGAAGACCTGAACAAGTTTTGAAACATGAAAAGCTCTGGGCAAATGACAGCATTATATAAATGCTTCGTCACTATGTCACCGCTGGAGTTCTTGAATTCTCCTCTGCATCAGTGATCATCAACTCGTAGACTGCACTGGGGAGGTAAATGGAATGCAGGATTACTGCCTTTGGTAGGGGCTGTTGACATATTGCAATGGTACTTATTACACCTTGGCAAAGGATGAATTATGCAAGACTAATTCCTTATCTCAAACGTAATCTTAATACTTTTTAACATGGTAAGTATAACTAATAAAGTTAAATTTTAAAAAGTCACACAAACTTAAAGCTGTAATTCAGAAACATATGATGATCAAGGTAATACATGAACTCACTGAAAGGTGTTTCCATAGGCAAACAGAGTAACTAAATGACATGAGCATGTATGTAGACAATTTTGACAAAGGAACTGCATTTCTAGGAATCTACCCTGAATCAGTTCAGTTCAGTCACTCAGTCATGTCCGACTCTTTGCGACCCCATGAATCGCAGCACGCCAGGCCTCCCTGTCCACCACCGACTCCCAGAGTCCACCCAAACCCATGTCCATTGAGTCAGTGATGCCATGCAACCATCTCTTCCTCTGTTGTCCCCTTCTCCTCCCATCTTCAATCTTTGCCAGCAACAGGGTCTTTTCAAATGAGTCAGCTCTTTGCATCAGGTGGCCAAAATATTGGAGTTTCAGCTTCAGCATCAGACCTTCCAGTGAACACCCAGGACTGATCTCCTTTAGGATGGACTGGTTTGGATCTCCTTGCAGTCCAAGGGACTCTCAAGAGTCTTCTCCAACACCACCGTTCAAAAGCATCAATTCTTCGGCGCTCAGCTTTTCTTTACAGTCCAACTCTCACATCCATACATGACCACTGGAAAAACCACAGCCTTGACTAGACAGACCTTTGTTGGCAAAGTAATGTCTCTGCTTTTTAACATGCTGTCTAGGTTGGTCATAACTTTCCTTCCAAGAATATATACTTCTAATTACACAAAGTTATACATGTACAAGTTTATTCATTAAAGAATTGACTATAATTGCAAAATAATGGAAACGGCATAATGCCTATACACAGGAGAGTGGTTAAACAAACTGTGTTACAGCCTCACACCTGAGCACCAGATAGCTTTTAAACAAGTTCAGTGGGGGAAGAACACTAGGAATTTTCAAATCATTCAGTGAAAAAATTAAGTACAAAAGAGTTTCAATGATGTGCTACCACCATGCAAAGCATAACAGCATTAAAAACAGGAATCTGCTCCTTTGTACAAAAGGAATATGGGAAAGGCATACCAGAAACTACAGAGACTGCTTAACTGTAGTGGGCGAGTGGGAAAGGGAGAAAAGGTCAGGGTATGGAATGTGGGGTGAGGAGGCACACACACTTATTGGAGTATCTCTTTGGCTCTAGCTTTGACACCACCCTTATGGCAGAAAGCAAAGAAGAACTAAAAAGCATCTTGATGAAAGTGAAAAGTTGGCTTAAAGCTCAACATTCAGGAAACTAAGATCATGGCATCAGGCTCCATCACTTGATGGCAAATAGATGGGGAAACAGTGGAAACAGTGGCAGACTTTATTTTGGGGGGTTCCAAAATCACTGCAGATGGTGACTGCAGCCATGAAATTAAAAGATGCTTACTCCTTGGAAGAAAAGTGGTCATGTGTGGATGTGAGAGTTGAACTCTAAAGCAAGCTGAGCGCCGAAGAATTGATGCTTTTGAACTATGGGTGTTGGAGAAGACTCTTGAGAGTCCCTTGGACTGCAAGGAGATCCAACCAGTCCATCCTAAAGGACATCAGTCCTGAATATTCATTGGAAGGTCTGATGCTGAAGCTGAAACTCCAATACTTTGGCCACCTGATGCGAAGAACTGACTCATTTGAAAAGACCCTGACGCTGGGAAAGACTGAGGGCAGGAGGAGAAGGGGACGACAGAGGATGAGCTGGTTGGATGGCATCAGCGACTCAATGGACTTGAGCTTGAGTAAACTCCAGGAGTTGGTGATGGACAGGGAGGCCTGGTGTGCTGCAGTCTGTGGGGTCACAAAGAGTCGGACACGACTGAGCGACTGAGCTGAACTGAACTGAACTTGCCTCTCTAAACCAGAGTGATGTTTTATAAACCTCCCAGAATAAGGAAAATAAACCCAACCAGAATAGGAAGCCCAGGCAGAATCCCAATAGTAACAAATGAACCTACCCATGTCACAAGTGAACACCATGAGCAAGACCAATAATATGACCGCACCCAAGGGGATGGAACTAAGAACTAAATCGCTTTGGAAAACACGATTTTTCTGAATGTTGTAAAGTGAAAACCAAAAAAGCCTGTCAGCAAATTACTGCGCTCTAGTTAGGAGATGTTTCTCACAGGGGTATGAGTTAGCAATTCAGTAACTGCTTTAAGCATAATCCAAGATTATAAATAATGAGAGCCAGTCTTTTCACTGTTAAAGAAGTTATAAATAAGAAAAGGAGGAAGGCTTAATGAATCTTGTGGTACTGAATTAGAATCAGGGATATTAGAATGAACTCATGCTTTTTTAGACACACATGATAGATAAATACATATAGAAATAACTAATAAATACAGCATATGTATATGCATGTGTGGCTTAGTATCCATACATATATTTCCTAGCTATTCTGCTGAGTGGAAATAGGGCCAAGGACACCCCAGTAACAATGGTCTATGAGCACCCAGATTTAAGTATCATTCTCCAGGAAACTGAAAAAAAAAAAAAAAAGGGAATCAGTGTTTCTTAGAAAAATTCCAGACCTGGGGCAGGTAAAATAGAAGCTGATTCTGTGGTATCTTGTGATTGTAGAAAAAAAGAAGTGCTTAAGAAAGAGTGAGGGTACGTCGAAAGGACAGAGGATTCAGTCAGAAGGAGCTGCCAATGGCTGCAGCTAGAACAATTTGGGCAGCAAAATAAATAATGATAATACTGGATCATGGTTCAGAAAGTTGAATAAGCATTCACAGCTTCATATTGATACAAATAAACAGCCAAGGGAGGGCACATTATAGGAGAACTCCAATTAATCAATATATAAGGAATAAGGGAAATGGATGCTGAAATCAGTCAATGAAAGTCGGAGGTGAACCATGATATTGGCACAGAGCTAAAGAAGTGTGTGTGTTACTGGCTCAGTTGTGTCCAGCTTTTTGTGACCCCACGGACTGTAGCCCATCAGGCTCCTCCTTCCATGGGATTCTCCAGGCAAGAATACTGGAGTGGGTTGCCATTCCCTTCTTCCGGGGATCTTCCCCACCCAGGGATCGAACCCAAGCCTCCTGCATTGCAGGCAGATTCCTCACTGTCTGAGCCACTAGGGACGCCCACCAAACGTATTTATCAACTATCAAGGGTTGTAACTTTATAGTAGAGAGACTCAGCAGATACCACCTGACCCAAATAATCAAAATTGACAACACTAGTAATAACAGATACAGACGTAACATATCATCTAATTATTTCTGCAAATAATTATTCACCAAAATGAATAATTTCAATCTACTCATAAGAGGGCAGCACACAAACCCAAAGAGAAACATTCTATAAACGAGTCACCAGGGGTCAAAAGAAGGTCAAGATAGTGAAGTACAAGAAAAGGGTGAGGAACTGTCAGGCTGGAGGGGTGTAAGCAGACGTGACAACTACGCATCAACACGGGGTGATGTCCTGGACTGAATCCTGGCCCAGACACAGAAATCAAGGGCAACGCCGGTAAAATTCAAATGAGACTTGTAGCTTAGCTAATCTTATCGTTTCAAGCTAATTTCCTTGCTTGATAACTACATGATGGTTATACAGCTGTCAACATTAGAGGCAGCTGGGTGAAGAATACACATGAACCCTTTACTATTTTTGCAACTTTTCTGTGATTCTAAAATTTATTTGAAAACAAAGAGAAAGAAAATGGACAAGCTAACAAGAGACATCAAGTGAATGAACTAAGTAGAGGACTAAAATTTTCTAAGTGAAAGCAGGTATTATTTTTACACTGAAAGATTTGGTATATAAATGTTAGGACTAAAAATACATTTTTTCCTCATAGGAGAAAGATTAGTCCTGTGAGTGCATTAACAAGTGACCTACATGTGCCATTCTGTCCTTTCCAGTTCTATCGTCTGTGGTGGATCTATGTACCTATAATAAAATCAGAAGCAATGCCCCAGTGCTTGAAAGAATTAAGGTTAAAATCTAACAGGAGGATTAACATCTTTCATGTCATACTTGGATAAAAGCCATTTGCAAAGAAATTTCTTGGCACAGGTACAAAGAGATAAATATGAAAAGTGCTCTTCTCTGTGAAACCCACAGCAGCTTTCTTGTTGTTCGACAGTCCCAGCGAAGGTCCCTCTGCCCTGCAGGACTCCAGCAGGGCTCCTAGCCCTTGCGGTTCAGGAGACTCCCGGGCACCTAGAGAGAGGACAGACAGCCGCGTCCTGGCCCTGGAGACTCTGAGTCGGGAGCAGCTGTAAAAGCCCCTGTGATCCCAGTGCGCGCTCAGGGCTGAGGACCTCTGGAGCAAAAGAACCTACAACTCAGGCAAAGTCAGTCAGCTGCAAACACAGGACTCATCCTGAAGGACATAAACAACTTCTGTGTTCTGATATTTTAAAACAACTTCGTCTCTCCAACAGCCCCAACTCCTTGTGCATAATCCAAGGCTTTTAATCCCTTCGTTTCTCATGTATGGAGAAGGGAATGGCACCCCACTCCAGTCCTCTTGCCCGGAGAATCCCACGGACGGAGGAGTGTGGTGGGCTACAGCCCACGGGGTCGCAGAGTCGGACACGACTGAGCGACTTCACTTCCACTTTCTTTCTAATGTATAGCCTGTCGTCCCCTTTTAAACATTATTCTGTTTCTCCCATTATGATGAAGCAAATCCAACAATGACTACAGCCTGTAACATTTTGCAAGCTGTCCCTTTTTTTGTATGTTCCTTTACTTCATTGCACTCATATATATTTCTAATGCAGCACTTCTCAGAGTTTGTTTCATATTAGAATTATTTCTCAACAAGCCTGCCTTCCCACTAGATGGTAAAGTCTTTGTAGCAACGAATGTGGAGAGTGTTTCCCTAGAACCCCCAAATCTCTGAAAACCTAGTGTCACTCATTTTTTTTATAGTCTTAATATTATTTTTTGGAAGTATAACCTGCATGCAGAAAACCGCACAGGTCCTCAGGGAACGACTTGGCGAATTCTGACAAAGTTACCGCAGCTGTGTAACGGTGTGTGGCCTGAGAAGCACAGCGCGGCCAGCACCCTAAGGCACCCTCCCCCACGGCAGTCATCACTACGCCCCCGAAAGGACAACCACGGTCTTGACCTCCAATTGCACAGGCCCGCATTCTTATTTTTGAATGTCAAACGCTCAACACACTTGTTTCTGGCTTTCTAGCTGTCCATTATGCTCATGAGATTCGTCTCTGTTGCTACGTGTGCCAGAAGTCTGTTCATTCTCTATGCCGAAAAGTGATCCATTGCAGTACAGATGGGCGTGTGGGTTCTCTCTGCTGTTCGGCTATTAGGTGCAACGCTTCTATGAACACGGGCATAGGTGTCTTTGTGGGAATGTGCGTTCTCGTTTCACTTGGGTGAATTCCTGAGAGTGGGATTTCTGGGTCATATGGCCACACCCTTGCCAATACTTGGAAGTATCTGTCTCTTTGATTGCAGGCCCTCCAGCGGCTATGAAGGGTGCCCCGCTGCGGGCTTTATTCTCATTTCCCTAAGGACTAATGACGCTGTCATCTTTTCCTACGTCACACATTTTCAGAAAACCATAGCTTAGTGCCTCTACGCTTGCAGTTACTCAGTAAGCTATAATAACTATTAAATTGCTGAAGAAGAAAACCACATACATATTCTTTCTATTATTAGGCTATAGCAGAGAATAGCTTTCTAGACAACATATAATTTTCCATGTAATTTGAAGAAAACTCCCAGTAAAATAAACCTAACCTATCCTCCGGAGACACGAAAAGTCTTAAAGTTTCTTAAAATATGAAAGCAAATTCAAGGGAAGGAATAGGTCATTGAGAACTTTCCAGATGCTCATTTCCTTGTGGAAATTTCAAAGACTGTGGAGTACGCTTCACTTTAGGAACTCTGAACCTCTAAAAATTGACTGAAAAATAATCTTAAACAAAAACTGTCCAACAATAGTGGATAACATTAGAGTGGAAACTGCACTGCGCTAGAATTTTCAGGATGTGGCACACAGAGCATTCACCTCATGTGGCTCTGCTACTGAGTTCCGAATAGCAACACGTGAGAACGGTCCGACTCAGGAAGGGAGCCAGCCGGCTGCGGCCCTTGACCTTTCAGGGAAGAGGCTCTCCTGCCCTATACATCCCGAAACGGAGATGCAAGCATTATTTATAGGCTGTGCCTGCTTTCCTTCCTATGAGATAAACAAGCTAGTGGAAAAGTAAGAGTTCAAATGAAGGAGTTTTTTAAAAATAAAGGTCTTTATATGCATCAGGAGCAACAATAAGTATTTCCCCCCTTTATCCCTTCTTGACTATTTTTATTTTAATGCAGGAAGACACAAATGTGATTGAGCAGGTAGGAACTACTTCTGAACATGGGACTTCCAAAAATGTAAGGAACAAGGGGTGCACTTAGAACTAACCTTCACTGAACAGGAATCTGGTCCGTGACTCTGATTTTCAGTGGTGTTGTATTTGCTGGTAACTAACCCTCTGAGTGGAATGTTAGGTTCCCCTGACAATCTCCTTATTAAATTTTAGAATTTGAGATGAGGAAAAAAAAAAAAAACCTTACCACTCTAACATTAGTGGAGAACCTAAAGTCCCTGGTTCAATGATTCTTTTTTATTCCTGCCTGCATAAATACATATATTACTTATCAAAGAATTATGCATCCTTTTCAAAATCCTGACATTACACTAGATTTCTTCACTTTATAAGAAGCAAATTTCGGGCCTAAATATGTTGGTTCGTAGATATGGGAAAGTACATTACTGTCTCTGTCATCTCTCCTCGTTGGCCCCTTTCTGAGCTGAGTTTCCCAGACCGCTGCCAAGACAGAGCATCAGTTTCAAGCCGGCATTGGCTACTGACATCTACCTGCCCTGGAGTGCAGAAAAGCAAGGTGAGATTTCGGCAACTATCATTTAAGACACACAAAGGTCAGTGACAACATCTGTGTTGTTGAGCTGCCCAGTCAACACTGTTAAAGTATCTTGACACTGAACAGAAGGAAACCAAAGGGAGAGAGAGCCACGTGTAGGGCCGTCAGCGGATGGAGTGCGTCACCTTCTTTATTTCAGCTAATGCTAACTGAGCACCTACGATGCACCGGGAGTGTTTCAGGAGCTGGGATAAAGAGAGCAAATGCCTGCTCTTGTGAAGCTTGCATTATGAAAGTAAATAAATAATAAGCATACATAGTATTCTGAGTGGTAACAGTGCTTTGGAGGAAAATAAAGCAGGGACCAGGGGTAGGAGTGCTCTGATTTTACTTAGGGCAAACAGGAAAGGCCTCACAGAGAAAGTGACCTCTGAACAAAGATCTGAGGACATTGGGTCATGCAGACAGATGTAGAGAGAAAACCTAGCGCCAAGTCCATGAGGTAGGCAGGTTCCCGGCTTGTTCTAAAGTGAGCAAAAGAGCAAGATGGTGAACAGCAGATTTTAGACTGGGGAGCTGACGGAAAAGCGGGTTGGACAAAATCATCTTTCAGGCCAATGTAACGGCATTGGTTTTTACCCTAAATAAAGTGAGACTACATTGGAGAATTTGTGCAGAAGGCTGTTAAGAGCTGAAAAGTTTTCAAAGGGCTTCTCCAGCTTCTGGATGGAGAACAGACTGTATGGAGGTAAGAACAGAATCAGGGAGGTCAATAAGGAGGCCACCGCGATTACCTAGGTGAGAAGTGATGGTAGCTTGGCTCAGGGCAGCATAATAAAAGGAGAGGAGTTGAGTTGTGAATCGATTTTAAAGACAGGACCAACAGTATTTGTTGATGGACTGGATATGGAATGAGAGAAAGAACCGTCAAGAATGTCCAGAGAAGAGAGACTTGAAAGAAACCCCTGCATGCACTCTTACACAGCTGCCCTGGGTGTCCCTGCACTGGCAGGGCCTTGCTGGGCTTTCTCTACCGGCTACAAGTCGCACCGAGAGGAGCGAGGACCACCTGGATTCCTCTTTATACTGTCATTATCGAGCACAGGGCCTTTACTTGCGAGGACTCAATACACATTCATTTAAATATATGTATCTCAGATATCGTAATCACAGGCATTTAAGGGAAAAACTAAGAAAAAGGTTTTGCTTGTATTCTCTAAAGTTCATATTATTCTTCTGTTCTAGAACTATGTATAGCTACAGTATATTAATCGCTGTGATGACTGCAGGTATCTTTGGGGGAGACTGTGGGTAACACATTTTTCCTTAAATATTTGTTCATTTTAAGATGTTCAACACGAGGCATGTTTTACTTTCACAAAGGATTAAAAACAGCATTTTTTTTTTTTAGAGATCTATTGGACAGATCATTTAATTCTACCAGAGTAAAGTGAAGAACTTGACATTTCCTATAATGTCACTTCTCTCCAACTCAGTACTCCTTAAGGCAAACAAACACTTCCTGGTGCCAAAATTCAGTGTCTAAAATCACGGAGAATCATGGGAAAAAGCAAAAAGCCATTTGTAAACCAAAACGAAACACAGAGAGCTGAGTGCGATGACTCCTCCCTGATGGTAACCAGTGCAGCTGCGACTCAGGGGGCTCTGTCCAGTGTGTGAACTAGTTTGGAAACCAGTAATAATTCCTGCCGATGGGCATTTCTGTCCCAAGAACGCAAAGTCAATAAAATATGAAATTCAAAGTGTTTCAGTCTGATTTCAGAGTGTAGACCAGAACTGGATTAAAATGTAGAGAACACTACACTTTCTCTATTTGTTTTGTTTTTGAGGGAGAAGGCAGAGTCCCAGCCCTGGGTCCTCTCACTTGGGACGTTGAATCAGGCCCACAGGGGCACATGATCACATGGACACACACACACACAGACGCAGACAGGCAAACACATATTTATTCCCCGGTCCTAGCCTACACGTGGCCCACCTTGAAGTTAATGAAGTTAAGCTTCAGCATCCATCATTAACATGGACCTTTACCAGGACCTGGATCCTAGAAACGTATCCACATGGTAATGTATTTTTGTGAAATCTGTTAAAGCAAGATGCTTTGCATTCACCTTCTTAAAGAGAAACCCCAAACTGTATGAACTTCAGGCCCTGAAAACTCTCGACTTTGTCCCGGACCCATCGCTGCAGGCGTGGGTACCAGGAAGCTGTATCTTTCCTGCTTCTCTTTTTTTTTTTTTTTTAATGTCACCAAGTGATTCTGATGCACAGCCAGGTTTGGAAGTCACTGACGAAGGGCTAGAGACTGATGAGTTTAATGAGTCTCTGACTGCTAGGCAGTATTTCTTTCTGGAGCTTTGCCACCATCGACTGGGACGTAAACCATACAACACTATGTAGTTTGGGAAAAGCTGACAACTGGCAACATTCGCTCCCACATTGCGGTGATGAATCACATAACCCTCGGAGCCGAGTAATTAACTCCCCATTTGTATGTCCTGGCTGTAGTGATAGAGTTCTTTCCAACAAGGAAGGAAGGGAATTTGGACATAACATTAACAGTTGTTAATACCAAGCAAATAGAGTAAATTGGATTTATTAAAAAGAGTATGTGTGTGGATTTTTTTCCCTAGGAGTTGATATAATTTGTCTAGCTTTCTAATTATAGCTAGGACAGAAAATGGCTGAACCCAGGGACCTCTCACGGTATCTAATAAACTTTTACTTACAGGGAGAACGTTTCTTGGGCTGGAGAATGACAAATAATTTACTAAGCTTTTCCTGAAAGATAGCTAAAGGTGTTTCACCTATATCTAGCTGATGAATTAGCTTTAGCTAATAATCAGTGTCATGAGACAGGGAAGCAGCAGCCTGTAATTACTTTGAAAGGAATGAAGGAACAGATCTGATAAAGGAACTAAATCAGCTAATTCCCCTAGAGGCATACTGAGCAAGAGAAAGGCTTACTTTTTGCAAGCTTAAAGTGAGACAAAGATAGGGGGCACTGGTAATTTTACCTGCCCAGTGTCCATTCAGCCTCAGTTTCTGGAAACAACCCTTCCATTTTCCTTTCCATGGGTGTACTTTGGAATCAAAGGTCCCCTCCCTTCTCCAGGTGAATTCAAACAGGACCAAAGACACTCACCCAGCAGGGATATGCATTTTGCCTGCAAGGGCTTAAGAAAACAGCTGGGGATCACACACCCTGGGCAGGTTCCCTGGAGGGACACCCGTTAATCCCGCCACTTAGAGGTCCCATGTTCTCATCTTGCCCAAGGCCTATTTTACTGAGTTTTGAGTTTTGATTCTGGGAGTTATCCCATTTTCTTTCAGTAATGTCTTTGCTTCATTCTTTGTTTTTTCACTTAAAGTAGCCCCTGCTGGTTTCTGTTACTTGCGACCAAAGAATTTTAACAGGATGCACAGGATGGCTCAGTTATTCTCTACAATTACACAAAAAGCCCCAAATGACTCTCAACGGTGCTCAGCTGAGTCACACCAGCAGAGGACATGACTGCAGCTCAGTCAATGAACATGTGTTTCGTTGTTAGATGTTGCTGAAATATCTGTATATACTTTTTTTGCAGTCCAATCAAAATAACTTTATTCAGTTTCTTGATTTTTAAACAATGACTCTATTGAGTCGGTAAAAACGGCACAACTTATCATAAAAGTTAAATCAATAAAGGGAAGTCCAAGAAAGCTTAAAGATTACCCAAACCCCTCTACCCAGAAATACCACCGTTAACTTTGGTAAGCATTCTTCCAACATCTGCATATAGTCAGGGCAAAATAAAATTGATTTCAGAAGTATATATTATACATGATTTTTCAAAGTAATTGGTTTTACTTGAATTTAATGAAAAGAAACTGAATTGAGATTAAAAGAATCATAGAAATTCAACTAAACATTTCTTTACCATAAGAGACAGCACTTCTTTAAAAAATTTACATAAATAAAAAAATTCTGAGCTATTTTTAAAATTCTACACTTCAATCTTGGACAGAATCAATTGACTCTTTTCTTGGAAAGATAAGAAAGCTGGCAAATATTTCTTCCTCTTTCTTCTTCCGCTCTTATTTGTTAGTATGTTATTGTTTTCACATTGTCAGGTTTCAACATTTCCATATGCTTTGCTAACCACAATTTTCATGGTTGTTTTGCTCTGGTTCTATATTAAATGGGTGAAATACCATGAGTTTTTCTATGACTTTTTTTATACCTGAGATTTTTTTTTTTACTTTAATTAATCTCCTGGGTGGTTAGGTAGCATCTTTAAGTAGCTTTTGTTTTTTCAAAGAAAGATTCATCGTATATTCCTAAATTCTTGAATGCTTAAAAAAGACTATGACTCTCATATTTAAGGAACAACATGGCTAACTATTCAATTTGGGGGTCATACTTATTTTTATGTTCAGAGCTTTCAAAGACAAGTGTTTCCCTTCTGCTGCGGAGAAACCCAAGGGCAACCTGACTCTTCCCCTTCATAGGTGTCCTGCTTCAATGTCTAGGAGTCATATGACTTATTTCTCAGGATCGAGACTTTCATCAGGGCATGTCCTGACGACTCTGCAGTGACGTATCTCCTTGGAGCCTGTCAGATCTTTCTGACATTTCCACAAAGCTCTTCAGACACGAGATCCGCGTGTCTCGCTCTTGTTCTGTCGGCCAACCTCCTTCCACCCCCGACCCTCACCTCCATCTTGCAAACAGTTTGCTCAGATAAAATGATGGGCAAAGATCGGCTCCCTTCCAAATCTTCTTTGAAGGACTGGGGCTGGTTATCTGTGGGAAACGTGGGGAGGTGGGTCACGAGCTAGACCGGTCTGCAGCACCCCTCAGAGTCAGCACGCCCGGCAGTGACATCTCCACAGGTCTGTCACCTCCCTTATCCGCTCAGGTGTCTGGCTGAGCGCGCCCCGCACCACTAATAGCCACAGTCTGGACCACTTCTGTGTAGAAGTGGGGAACGTCCCGCCTGTCTCCTTTGTGACTCCTCCACTTCACTTCTATCCGTGCGCCCCACTCCAGGGCCAGCCTGTGGATGAGAGAGAGGCTTCATCCATCCAGGCTCTGCGTTATTGACCTCATCCAGGGCATCTCTGGAATGTGGAACCGGGGCTCTGATGGGACAGTCCACCTCTTTAGGGACTTGGTGATGCACGCCTCTAATAGGAAAACTGCCAGATGCGCCTTACTGAATGGGGATTCCAGTTTCATGTTGATCAGAAGTATTCCCCATGATTTGTGTGTGTGTGTGGGAGGATGAAGTTAAAGAGAGTTCGATAATGTTGAGAAATAACAAATTACCTAGAGAACTGTTGAACTGTAGGTTAACTTCACTAATATCTGTTGTATGATTACTGTATGCAGAATGACAAAGGGGATAAAATATAAAAGAAAAAGAAAATCCTTTGTTGCTTTGCTTTCAGTGTGGTTTCGGAGAGTAAATAAAAGATAAGATACTTAAATTATCATGACTGTTAAATTACAGACTGTTTCTGTATGTTCACTGCTGAGCCAATAGTGGCAAAATAATTACCACCTACATGGCGGTAATTAAGAGATTTGGCTTTTAAAAGAACTGGAGCCACTCATTCCTGATCTACAGCATGAATCCTGTCTTATTTCTTGAGTAACTTCTGGAATCTCCTTTTCATCCCTAGCAATGTAAAATTTCCCAATGATGTGCCTTCATGTAGATCTATTTTCATACATGGCGCTGGGCGTTTGGTGGGCCCATTCAATCTGGAAATTCATCCTCTCCTTTCTTTCAGAGCAGTGGGTTCTTTTTCAAGGATGTAATTGCTTTTCTTACCTCTGAGAATAGTACTTTAGACTTTGGATGCTTTCTTTTGCTATTCGCATCGCCTCTGTTTCCTTTCAGCTTGATTTCCCTGTTTGTTTTCACCTCTCTTATGTCAGAAGCTTTTCTCAGATATCTGGTCACTTGAGGATCTTTGACCACATCATGAGGGCTTTCTGGTTTCTAAGAGCTGAGACTTGCAGGGGTTCTGCAGGCTCACAGGCTCACCTGCAACTAGCTCACCCGTCGTGGAGCTCTCCTCCGAGAGCACTGAGGTTATGAGCTTCACCGCGTTGTTAAGACAGTTAGCACTCCGCCTTCTGATTTGTGTTTGCTAAAAATGTGTTGCCATCTCTCATTCTCATATCCTTTCCTACTCTCTCTCTCTCTCAAAAAAATCCCTTTAAAGTCACTTTAGCAAGATTTTAGGAGGAAGATAAGATAAATGCATGTGGATTACCAGCTATTTCAATTATTAAGGAAGGACATGGAACTCTATGGTCTTTCCTAATTGTTTTCATATGGTGATTGCAGCAATGAAATTAAAAGATGCTTACTCCTTGAAAGGAAAGTTATGACCAACCTAGACAGCATATTAAAAAGCAGAGACATTACTTTGTCAACAAAGGTCTGTATAGTCAAGGCTATGGTTTTTCCAGTGGTCATGTATGGATGTGAGAGTTGGTCTATAAAGAAGGCTGAGCACCGAAGAATTGATGCTTTTGAACTGTGGTTTTGGAGAAGACTCTTGAGAGTCCCTTGGACTGCAAGGAGATCCAACCAGTCCATCCTAAAGGAGATGAATCCTGGCTGTTCATTGGAAGGACTGAGGTTGAAGCTGAAACTCCAATACTTTGGCCACCTGATGCAAAGAGCTGACTCATTGGAAAAGACCCTGATGCTGGAAAAGGTTGAGGGCGGGAGAAGGGGACGACAGAGGATGAGATGGCTGGATGGCATCATCAACTCGATGGCCATGGGTTTGGGTGGACTCCAGGAGTTGGTGATGGACAGGGAGGCCTGGCGTGCTGCGATTCATGGGGTCGCAAAGAGTCGGACACACCTGAGTAACTGAACTGAACCGAACTGAATTGTTTTCAATTTTAGGCATTCATTAAAAATTGCTTTTTGGGACTTGAAGGAAATATATAGTTAAAGGAAAGGTCAGTGTCCTTATATGTACATGTGTTACATGTGTGCCGGGTCCCTTCAGTCATGTCCGACTCTCTGTGACCCTATGGACTGTAGCCCACCAGGCTTCTCTGTCTATGCGATTCTCCAGGAAAATACTGGAGTGGGCTACCAATACCCAGTCTATAAAAAGCAAAAATTAAAGGTAGAGTAAAAGCAGGACAGCTTAGTATCAAGGGTGAGCAGTATATCCTGAAAATATAATTAAACCTAATTAAACAATAATATCTTCTTAGTTATTTCTAGTTCCTGCACTATTACTCTGCTCTATATTTAGGTTTATCTATGTGGGCAAATAGATTATTTTAAAAATCTATTGGGATATACTTTATCAGCTGCAGTATTATATCAATATTTACCACTGAGTAAAACAATATTTGAAATAGAATCCCAGATGCTTGAAAATTCTCCATATATTCTCAAGGAATAGTTTCTACAACTTAAATCTTTCCTCCATAACATATTTGAAACACTTTTTCTGATTTGACCGAAGGCCTTAAGAACTGTGTTTGCTTCAAGATATTTGAAAATAAACAAGTAAACACCTATCATTCTATGCAAAAGGATATTTTCAGAAAAGGGACTATTTTTGCTAAAATAAATGTATTAACATGACTTCATTCAGTATGTTTTTGGGTAGGAGAATTCAACTCTATTTAATTGCAGCAATTATTGATGAAATACTATTGTGCTTCCATTTAATTCATTCCATCATCTGTCCACAAAATATGTCATAGTCATTAAATTCAGCCAACTATTTTTCAGGTCCAGAGAAAGATGTCTCCAAGAAAACAGACTGTGACTGACAGTTCCCTTAAATCAGTAATATCATAAATATTTATATATACAGTTATAAACAAACTATTATTAGTTTAAAAAATGCAATTTATCTTCAGTGATAATAGCTTTGAAAGTTAAAAAGCAGAATTTAAACGGTTTAGTTCTCTAGAATTTTATGCTTCAAACCAAAAAAACAAAGGGCTATCAGATAATGTAGTTCTCTATCTAATAATTATTATTTCAATTTTTTTAGGATATGCATGCAGCTTAGTGTAACCACTATGTGCTTAAAAATTATTTGTGTGCACTCAACATGTTATTTGGAAAAACTGTTCAGGAGCTAAGAAGTGAAAGAGTTTAAATAGAACTGCATCCCCCCAAAGCTCCGATTCAAGTCCTTTGCATTTATTGAAAATTCTTATAAAATCTACCGAATCTCAGGTGACGATCTCTTTCTAAGATAAAGCCCATAAAAAGAGAAAGCTGCACCCACCGAGAAGAACTGACAGTGCAGTGCAGTTAATTTCTAGAACGTATTCATTAGACAATAAACAGAGGAGCCTCTCTAGAGGAAGCATTGTGTCTCAGGGGATTAGGGGATTTGTGAAGCTGCTGTCCTCTCATAATGAAGAGTTATCAGCTGCAAAATATTTTCAGTCATTACACTGCAAGTCTATTATCTCATCCATGAACATAAGCTGTATTTCAGACTGTAATGAAGCATGGTACTGTATGTTTTAATTGCTTTTATAAGCTTCACATAATATCTCTAACTGTTCTTCAGTATATTATGAATTTTATTAACCAGGATAAATCACCATCACATTTTTGATATTGTGGGAAAACAAGGAGTTCCACATAAGTGAAATAAGCAGGTAGCAGAAACTTACTGCTTTATAGCAGGTTAACCAATGTGAAGCTGCCATTTTTCTGGGTCAAAATTATTAAATATTGGCAATTCCAAATGCTTCAATATATACACTGAAAGTTTCTTATTTTGACTATTTTAGATTGAAATAGTTCTGGAAAGTTTTATCTACTTCTTTATCTTTTTACATAGCATTTATCAGACCTAGCAAAACTCTCCCTTGAGTACTATGCTTTATCGTAATTAGAAGCTGTGCTCCAAGCTATGGCTCCAATGCCTACGGGCCACGCAGATCAAGTAAATGAGCAAAGCTGCTTTTATTGTACTACTCTGACACGGACACACACTGTTTGCATATTATACACTGAAACATTTTTCTCCTCTATAAAAAAATTCACTTGCTTCCTTTCTTTCAGTAACACTCAGCCCATGAAGTCTACCTTCCCATTCCTCACTTTCGATGGTGACTCAGATGAAGAAATGTGTTTTTCAGTTTCTTTTTAGCCAGGCTACAGATAAATGCAGCCAACACGGAGCCTTGGGGCTGGGGACAATGAGGGTGAGCAGGCCCTGTGAACACGGACGGGGGCAGCAGAGAAGCTGGGCACCACTCCGTCAGATGACTACAGTCGGTCCAAACTCCAGACGAATTTCTTATAGGAACACAGAGTCGGTGCTGCCGGGACTTCACGGGAGACTTCAAATCAACTTTGAAAAATGTGAATCACCCGATACTTGAGCGTTAAAAACTGAAAATAATCAACAAACACAAACAAAAATACTGTGCAGATCAACAGATGGGGAGTTAGGCTAAACGCGTCCATGAGATGGATGCAGCCCCTGAAGCCCCGGTATGGAATCTCCGCTCTAATTGTCCCACATTATGCTGCATGGTTTCACACACTTCTATGTATTTCTCTCTCTTCCTGTTGTCATAGCTATTTTTTCAGCGACTCCAGGTTGTTGGACAGCTTGAGAAATCAGATAATCTCACTTGTCACAACAACATATAAAGTTGGAATGAAAGGGTTTGGCAGGGGGAAAGGACAAGAGGGTTCTTTGAAAATATTTAAATTGACTTTACTGATTCCAACGACATCACAGAGTGGGTTTAAAGAAATCTTTACTACTGGTACAGTACTAATGCAACTAGAATTACCAGAGAGACAGGCACGAAGAGTGGGTACCATGGCTTACTAGCCTCTCACACCGTCACCCTGTTAGGTAGGAGGTACAGTCAAAGTCATTAACATCTCAAGGTTTCAGAGGGCTAAGCAAGCATTATCCTTCACTAACTCAGCAAGTATGGTATCTCAAAGGTTGTTATCCTTCTTCCATAAAGTGAAGCAGCTATCTGAAGGTGATGCATCTTCAAGACCATCTAAAAATATCTTTTTGTACTTTCTTTTCATCTGCCTTTATTTATTTTTTAAAAGTTCTTATTATGGAAATTTAAAAACAAAAGTACAGAGATTTTATGCATGTACTTGTGGTATCTATTTTAATTGCACGGGTTTTTTTTTTTCAAATAACTTGCAGGCTTTTGGGTTTGTATTCAAGTTGAAGTTGGTTGATAATTGATCTCCAGACAATTGAAATTTCACTGTAGTTTGTATAATAAAAATCATCATTCACGGCATTTACTGAATCAAAATTGAAGAGAACAGAACTATGTTTTATCTCAGTAACTTATGAGACAAGAATTTTCAAGTTCGTTTCATCAACCTCTATATAATAAAAATGAAAACCATTAAATCATTTTGATTTTGTCTTTTTAAATGTAACTTGATTTGTAATCTTAAGCAAAAAGATTTAGGCAACACAATTCTGGAAAATACTTCATTATTTCACAGATCTTATTGTAAAGACATTTCCTCCTATATGTATTTCACTTTAGATTTTCAATCTAAGCAATTTTCATCTTCCCTGATATCATTTTGAAAATAGTTAATTGAGGCATATTTATGGTAGTAGTAGTAGTAGATCATATAACAATTACTGAAAAATGTATTTACTGAGCACCGTCAAGATACTATAAACACAGTACCTCATCCTCCCTGTAGCACCGCACAGAACTGGACTGGACCAGATGAAACCGTCGTCTCTGTAGCCTGAGCATCTGCGGCTGCACACGAGCCCGCCCACAAGCGGCGTCACAGAGGCCTTACGTCACAGGAGAGCACAGCGGACAGAGGCGCGGGCAGCCGTGGACCGGCTTATCCCAGGTCACGCGGCCAGCTACCAGCAGAGCTAGGATTCTCAGCCATGTCGAGCTGGTCTCGAAGCCTGCGCTCTTACGTTAAGGGCTGTGGTGGGGTGTGTGATGATACTCGAGGACACAGCAAGGGGAAAAGGTGGAGGACAGTTCTTTAACTATGAGAGGTTTACAGTTTTCTTGGGGAGAAATGATAATGTCAAAACTAACGAAGGAAAACAGAAATCATCTTAGTGCAAAATGACGGGACGTTCGCTTTCATACCATGATCTGAACTTGACTATTAGAACTTTCTGAGCAATTTTTCTCGGTCCATCTTCATACCCCTGAATTGGCTTTCTTGAGGCCAGCAAAGCACCACGTCATAAGCTGGGAGGAGGGAAGCCTCGGTCATGTGACACAGGGACTACAAGGGCAGCCTTCCCTAACCCACCTGTAATTGCATGTTTCTAAGAAAAATATTTTGACTTTGATATGGGTGCAATTCACTATACAAGAATGAACTTTTGAAACACTAGTGACTCTGAGCCTAGCCCCTCATTTCAGAGCTCCATCTTGCACTTTTGCAACTGGGACCTCACCTAGATGTTCTACAGGTGTTCAAAATAAACTCACCACTCTTGATGCCAGACCATGACGCCTCTGCCTCGCCACAAGGAGGTGGCACCAACGAGTTGCCCACACCAGAGCCAGGAGCGCATCCTTGACTCCTCTTCCTTGGCCGTCCCATTCAATCGGTGACGTACTACTGACTCCACGCCTAGACGGCTCTCAGCCTCCCCCAGACTCTGCAGGCCCACTTCCTTGGAGCCCCACCATCACCTGCTGACCAACGGCCCAGGTCAGCTGGTTCCCTGCCCTGCCTGCTGCCCCGCTTTAATCCAGCCTTCACAGAAAGAGCTTTCTGGATTCTAGTCATATTAAGCATACTGAAAAGATGAAAAAAAATTTATTTACCTACAAAGCTCAGTTTAGGGCTTGAACCTCAAAGCAGGGACATAATAGACATCTCAATTTTTTGACAGGTAAATAATCCCCATTGACAACAAAGTTGGACCTATAAAATTAGGTTCTTAATAGAAAATTTATACATGACAATAATCAAATGTAATAACAGAAACCAAAGCATATTTTCCCCAAATAAAGTTACTAAAGGACCAACGGTATAAAACAATGACTATGTCGGTGCTTACGTATTATCAGTCTGCACGCGTGCTCAGCTGCTTCAGCTATGTCCTGCTCTTCGTGATCTCATGCACTCTCTGTGACCCGGGGAAGCCCGCCGGGCTCCTCTGTCCGTGGGACTCTCCAGGCAAGAGCGCTGGAGCGGGTCGCCACACTCTCCTCCGGGGGATCTTCCCGACCCGGGGGTCAAACCTGTGTTGGAGGTGGGTTCTTTATCGCTGAACCAACAGGGAAGCCCATTGCCAGTCTGAGACTAAGCTAAACTGCTGTCAGTCTTTTTCACTCCAGAAGAAACATCCAGCAGATTGCTAAAGAGCCCTGAACTCTGCTGAAGGATCCTTGGGTACCTCATCAGTTCCAGGGGTGGGGCAGAAGGAGAAGGAGGGTTAAGAGAGGCTGTAAGGAAGGGGAAGGGAAATTCCAAGTAAGCTGGATTCCCGGGTTCCTGCCTCCAACTCTTTCTTTGCTAAATATAGTGTGGTTCTTCATAAGACTTAATTATACAGGGTAATAATCCCTTAAAAGTAATTTAAAAGTTATTGCTCTACAGTCTAAAAATTTAGAGTAGATGAAAAATATTAATTCAATGTATAGTGACTAATTATGTAAATAATCATTAACACAATGCCAATCTCTTTCATATATATATGTCTATTCTGTCTTAGAGAATTTTTTATTTACAAAATATTTATATACAGAGCTTATCTCAAACTCAAGGTTTTACTTGATATTATTGTGATCAATTCCTTTTGCTTTGATTTCTCTCATAATCTACTTCTGATTACTGAGCAAAGTGTAGTCACTTGCTCAGTTGTGTCTGACTCTCTGTGACGCCATGGCCTGTAGCCCGCCAGGCTCCTCTGTCCATAGAATTCTCCAGGCAAGAATACTGGAGGAGTTGCCATTCCCTTCTCCAGGGAGATGTTCCTGACCCAGGGATTGAGCCTGGATCTCCTGCATGGCAGGAGCCACTAGGGAAGCCCCCAATTACTAAGCAAGTATCCCCTTAAAACAAGGTATGTGGAATATCTGAGACTTCTATTTGCTTACTATTTGTGGAATAATGCATAGTCTCTACTGTGAAAAACGAGACCTTAAAATATATCAAATATGCATACCTGCAGATATTTTTAGTTAAATACAGTCAGTTATAGGTAAATCTGAACATACAATCACAACATATGTATGTAGACACATACAGATACACACAACATATGTACATGCATACAGCAGACATACACATAAGAATGTATCTTCTGCCTTTGGATATATGGTTCAAGTTATGACTTATCTACAAACTAAAAGATTATCTTCAAACCTACATCCACCTAGAACTATTTTCACAGTAAAATTTCATATTATGCTGTTTGAGTGGAGACTTGTTCTTTTACTACACCCTATGTGTTTTATATTTTCTCTGGGTCTCACCTGCCTTAGGCAGCTCATGGTAATTTGTGGGTCTACCTTCGTGCCTCTGGCACCATTTCTTGAAAATGACGTATGGAACTGCAATCAAACTAAGCAAGAACAAAAGGACATGATCACGCTGGGAACCAACCCAATACTACGCCCAAATAAACTGAAAAGGAAAAGAGGCAGACTGCATGCATAAAGCAGACTTTTCTCTAGGGGAGTTTAGTAACTCTGGTTAAATTCCCTAGATCTAAATATGCATTTTTACCTTTTGTTGGAAACTAGATGACAGGCCAATCATACAGTGAGAATAATTTCTATTAATTCATAGAATTAATCAATACATATTTGTGAAAGCATGTTCCTTAAACATCAAATGTATTCAAGATACGTTATATTTAGCACATACATCCAAAGTTTGCTATAATACTTTAAGCTCCATACACTAAAGCATAATGGGTAAAAACTACTTCAAATAAAAGCAAAATAAAAGATAAAGCATACTTTATAATGAGCTATATGGAAAAATACCCTACACAAGAGTGGATATAGGTATATGCACAATCATCTACTTCGCTGTACAGCAGACACTGATGACATCGTAAACCAGCTACACTCCAATAAAAATCAATTTAGAAACAGAGAGAAAGCCACGCAGCACCCACCAAACAGACTGCGAATGGCACAGTAGCAGCAGAAGGGGTGACAGTTTACGGATACGTGCTATCTGGGTTTACCCAGTTAGTCCTCGTCCCATTCTTGTGATGTGAATTTCTCTTGTGCCATATGAATGAGGGGCTACGTTTCAGACGAGGTTCTATGATTTAAGGCCCATAGTTAATAAGAGGTGGGGACAGGACTGGAGCCCAGATCTGCTGACAGTGCCAAACTCCAACATCACCTCTCCTCCCACTGAATAATTAGATACAACTCTAAGGCAAGAAGGCAACAGGATTCTGGTGGAGAGAACATATCTAGGAACGTGACTAATAAGTGTAGATTGTTATAAATAGTAAACTGGCGTAACCAAAGAGATTCAAAAGCAGCTAAGGACTCTCATTTAAACAGTCTGAACAAGACAAAGAAACTACACAGTCATAAACATTATGTAATATTTCGGTCACTTGTAATACTACTGGTATATTAAACTTAACTTTCTTTTAGCTAGGCGTATCTCTAAAGCAGTTTCTATATTCCGCATGGGAAGTAATGTGGTATTAGATTGCACGGAGGACACATCCAGTCAGATTTGGAAATATGTCAACTTTTGAACCACAATTAATATCTTAGTAAAGCAGATAGAACTTCCATGACATATACAGTAATTCTTTGATAAACGGGGCAAAATATCACCAGCTAATTTGCACCTTCCCACCCTGCTGTCCTCTCTCTCTCCTTGAGCGTACCATCTATTTACACCTCACATGTTCACCTTGTGAGATCGAAGAAGTGTGGCTACAGTGCAATGAATAAAGAATAGTCTCAAAAGATGACTGATTTGTAGGAGATAACCGTGATTTAAATAGGAAAATTCCAGTATGCTGATCAAAGAGCAGCCACGTTACTCTACAGACATCCTTTGGGCCCTGCCACTGAGCAGCTCCGTACGCAACAGGCACAGCACCAGGATGCACGTATGAGCTCAGGACCAAACCCTGTTATCTCAGCTCAGCGCCACATCAGAATAGCTGCAAACTCATTTCTTTCCAAATCAAAGCAAAACAAACAAAAAATCACCCGAGCAAACAAATACCCATCAGGTCTCTACTTGGTATTCTCCTATACTTAGTATTAGGCGAAGAAAGAATTCTCATGTATTTTGGTTACTTACTTATGGTTAGATTCTTTTTTTTTTGCTAGTTTCACTAATATTCAAAATACTGTCATCTGCATACAGAAAAATCCATTCATTTATTCAACAAATGATTTTAAGTATCTAGTGAGTTCCAGGCATAGTTCTTATGTACTAGAAAATGAAAGAATAGGTTGGGTGGAAGACAGACGAAAAATATATGGTTTTAAAGCCAAATATGTCCATATATTCATATTTCAAAGGAACCCTGGTTTCATTCAAGAAGATGATATACATGAAGCTGAGAGACATGACCAAAAAATTGTAAACAATTAATTCCCTGTAAGGAGCCATCAGTTCAAAGTAAGAGAGAATCCCATGGGTGTCTGGAATAATCCAAAAAGACTTCATAGAAATGAGCTGAGAGCTGGATCACAAAGTGTAGACGGGCTGAGTGATGAGAGGGTACTCTGGAAAGTGGGCTGGGAATGCTAAGGCTCTTTGGGGAAGTGTATATGGTAGGATGGAGTTCAACAAATCTATCAGCGAGCATATGAGTCTACGAAAAGAAACTGTGTCAAGGCAGTAAATGCAGACCGGGCTCTTCCTAAAGGGTCTGAAATGCTAGCCTGGGAAGCTGCACTATACTGAAAGTCCCCAACGGCCACAGACTTATGGATCTGGGACAGAGATCTCCTGACGAAATGGTTCTTTCTGACGTGCCAACACGCTTTTGCTGACTACGGCACAGCAAGCACCCACAGGGGTAGACTCTGCCCCATGGCAATTATGATCCACAAACCTGTGGTGCTCTCACTTGTACACTTACATGAACATAAATAGACGTTTAGAGCAGTTTATACTGAGATTCTGGGCGGGGGGAGGGTGGATCAATGAAAAAAATTAAACAGAAAAATTCTATACTTTGAGTCGAGGTAGACTGAGTAAAAACACAGCGGAAGGGCGTATTTTCAGCCAGACTATTTTGAAGACTCATTATTAACTCCTGTAAGTGGATCCTGAGTACTTAGGAAGAACAATGGCACGAGTTTCCATGGAAAGAACTGCAATTTGTGCACAGTGTCTCAAGACTGTCAAATTAGTTTCAAATAATGATCCCTACTGTATGTGACCAGTGTTTATTGCTCAGTGGCCACACATAACTTGCATGTTCCCTCTGCTAACAGAGCTTCAAACCATAATTAGCTGCCTTGCCTAATGAGCACAGGAAACTGTAGCAAGGTGGTTGAATGTAATGGTCTTGAAAATCCTTAAGCAACAATGGGAATGATGGAAATACCAAGAACAGCTATTAGTTCCAGAGGCTTTTGAAACCTCCCCACCCCCGGCCCTGAACTAAAACATTTCTCTAGCCTGTCCTGCACACTGTAAGTGGTGCAGTCTTCCTTCCCTCACTAATTAAGGCCTCTGTGCCTCAGGGATTGTGCAAGAAAACAAACCACAAACAGCAGCACCTCCTTCAGATCCTTGCCCAGCACATTCCGAGACTCTGCATCTCGAGACAAGAGAGTTGAGTGGTGGGCTCCGGACAGAGACAGGGAAGGCCATTAAAGCGAAGGGAGGCTCAGGCCAACATTCCCGAATCTCCTTCAGAATTCAGGCCCTGGGACCAGGGCAGAGCTCTCTTCTACTTCAAGGCTTAAACATTTCCGGGGTAAAATTCAACCTTGTGGAAAGTGAATAAATATGTTTATATCTACCTTACTATTACTGAAGCTAAACGGTTTAACATATAGGGTATACACTGGTTGCATTCCAAGAATCTGCTGTTTTAGAAAAGTAAGTTCACTACATTCTTTTGGGGGAGCTACACTGAACTAAAGTGACTTCACCATAAGCCACTCAAATAAATGCAGTTCAGGACCTCCACCATCATCTGCTTGCAGTACGGGATGGGAGTTGCGGGAGAGATGTCCCAGGGCGGGCAGAGGTCTAGCCAGGGGTAATCCGGGCAAACTATCCAGGAATTCAAAAAAATTACCCATTTCAGGAAGAAAAGTAACAATGGAATTGGGCCTGGCTCTCTTGAAAAGTAACAAAGAAGGGAATGAAGTAAATTAAAATTCCCTCCTTCTTAAAAACGCAATTAGTGACAAATTACAAGTAAATATATTAGGACTTCTGCTTTACAGATGAAGAAGGCTGACAAGGGCTTTTAAGGCTGACTGTTTCTCAGGAGAAACAGCACGGTGTGGTCGAGAGTCCCACTAACAGTGTTCATCTAGTCGGCCTCCCTGGTGGTCCAGAGGCGAAGAACCTGCCTTGCACTGCGGGAGACACCGGTCCCACCCTGGAGAGGGAACACTCCCCACGCTGGGGACAGCTAAGCCTGTGGCTGCAGCTGCTGAAGTCCGCACCGAGCCGCACTCTGCAGCGGGAGACGCCGCTGCCCGGGCGCCCAGCGCCGCCAAAGATAATTAACTTCTAAGAATTAGAAACAAAGAAACCCCACAGCGAGCATCAGACAGGGAGGTGCGATAAGGTGACTGTCCACTGAAGTCAGGGTGCAGCCAGAGATGTCTCTGACGTTGCTGGTACCCACGGCATATACGGTCCGGGGAGACAGCAGTACAAGCAGAAACGTGAGGCCCAAGAGCTGGAGGGAGAAAAAACGATCAGGATTTTCAGAAGATAACTATTATTTACCTAAAACACTCAAGACACTCAAGCTGACAAAATATTAAAAATATTGAGACTGTTTAGTAAGGTAGCCAGTTACGAGATGCATTAAAAACACCCTGCTTTGCGACAGAGGAACAACAGTCAGTTGGGTTTTTTTCTTTTCTTTTTTTTTAGCAGAGAAGGTTAATTGCAGGGCCAAGCATGGAGAACAGGTATCAATGTTGTTGTTGTTGAGTGACTAAGTGGTGTCCGACGCTTTGTGACCCCACGGACAGCAACACACAACGCTCCCCTGTCCTCTACCATCTCCCATGTTTGCTCAAACTCATGTCCGTTGAGTTGGTGATGCTACCTAACCATCCCATCCTCTGCTGCCCAGTTCTCCTTTGGCCTCTTCAATCTTTCCCAGCATCAGAGTTTTTTCCATTAAGTTGGCTCTTTGCATCAGGTGGCCAAAGGATTGGAGCTTCAGTTTCAGCATCAGTCCTTTCAATGAACATTCAGGGTTGATTTCCTTTACAATTAACTGGCTTGATCTTCTAGGAGTCCAAGGAATTCTCAAGAGTCTTCCCCAACACCACAGTTTGAAGGCATCATTCAGCTTAGCTTTCTTTATGGTCCAACTCTCACATCCATACATGACTACTGGAAAAAACATAGTTTTGACTATACAAAGCTTTCTCAGCAAAATGATGTCTCTGCTTTTGATACGCTGTCTAGGTTTGTCGTAGCTTTTCTTCCATGGAAAGGGTCTTTTAAATTTATGGCTCCAGTCACCGTCCACAGTGATTTTGGAGCCCAAGAAAATAAAATCTGTCACTGCTTCCCCCTTTTTTCCCTTCTATTTGTCATGAAGTGATGGGACCAGACTCCATCATCTTGGTTTTATGAATGTTGAGTTTTAAGTCAAGCTTTTGCACTTTCCTCTTTCAACCCTCATCAAGAGACTCTAGTTCCTCTTCACTTTCTGCCATTAGAGAGGTATCATTCACATATCTGATGCTGTTGATATTCCTCCTGACAATCTTCATTCCCGCTTGGGCTTCGTCCAGCCTGGTATTTTGCATGATGTACTCTGCAGAGAAGTTAAATAAGCCAAGTGACAATATACAGCCTTAACGTACTCCTTTCCCAATTTTGAACCAGTCTGTTGTTTCATGTCCGGTTCTAACTGTTGCTTCTTCACTTGCATTCAGGTTTCTCAGGAGACAGGTCAGGTGGTCTGTATTCCCATCTCTTTAAGAATTTTCCACAATTTGTTGTGATCTGCCCAGCAAAAGGCTTTAGCATAGTCCATGAAGCAGAAGTAGATATTTTTCTAGAACTCCCTTGCTTTCTCTATAATCCAACAAATGTTGGTAATTTGATCTCTGGTTCATCTGCCTTTTGTAAATCCAAATTGTATATATGGAAGTTTTTGATTCACATACTGATATGGTTTTTCCAGTAGTCATGTATGGCTGTGAGAGCTGGACTATAAAGACAGCTGAGCCCTGAAGAATTGATGCTTTTGAACTGTGGTGTTGGAGAAGACTCTTGAGACTGGACTGTAAGGAGATCCAACCAGTCCATCCTAAAGGAAATCAGTCCTTAATGTTCATTGGAAGGACTGATATTGAAGCTGAAACTCCAAGCCTTTGGCCACCTGCTGCGAAGGGCTGACTCACTGGAAAAGACCCTGATGCTGGGAAAGATTGAGGGCAGGGGGAGAAGGGGACGACAGAGGATGAGACAGTTGGATGGCATCACCGACTCAATGGACATGAGTCTGAGTAAACTCCAGGAGTTGGTGATGGATAGGGAGGCCTGGTGTGCTGTGGTTCATGGGGTTGCAAAGAGTCAGACACGACTGAGCGACTGAACTGAGCTGAACTGATAAAGCCAAACTTGAAGGGTTTGAGCATACCCTTGCACAGGTGAAGTGAGAGCGTGAGTGCTGGATGTTAGTTTTAACTCTAGTTTGAGCATTCTTTGGGGTTGCCTTTCTTTGGGATTGGAATGAAAACCGACATTTTCCAGTCCTGTGGCCACTGTTGAGTTTACCAAATTTGCTGGCATATTGAGTACAGCACTTTCCCAGCATCATCTTTTAGGAACTGAAGTAGCTCAGTTGGAATTCTATCACCTCTCCTAGCTTTGTTTGTAGTGACGCTTCCTAAGGCCCACTGACTTCATACTCCAGGATGTCTGGCTCTAGGTGGGTGATCACACCATCATGGTTACCTAGTCATTAGATCTTTTTTGTATATTCTTGCCGCCTCTTCTTAATCTCTTCTGCTTCTGTTATGTTCTTACCATTTCTGTCCTTCATCATGCCCATCTTTGCATGAAATGTTCCCTTGATAATCTCCAATTCTCTTGACAAGACCTCTAGTCTCTCTCATTCTATTGTTTTCCTCTGTTTCTTTGCATTGTTCACTTAAGAAGTCTTTCTTATCTCTCTTTGCTATTGACTGGAACTCTGCATTCATCTGGGTATATATTTCCTTTTCTCCTTTGCCTTTTGCTTCTCTTTTTCCTCAGCTATTTGTAAAGCCTCCTCAGTCAACCACGTTG
Source organism: Antilocapra americana (assembly GCA_007570785.1). Classification (NCBI taxonomy): domain Eukaryota; kingdom Metazoa; phylum Chordata; class Mammalia; order Artiodactyla; family Antilocapridae; genus Antilocapra; species Antilocapra americana. Next base: position 3,179,378 of record ML660765.1, on the reverse strand, counting down.
TCTCCTTGCATTTTTTTCTTTGGGATAGTTTTGGTCACTGCTTCCTGTACAATATTATGAACCTCCGTCCATTGTTCTTCAGACATTCTGTCTATCCGATCTAATCCCTGGAATCTATTTCTCGCTTCCACTGTATAATCAAAGGTATTTGATTTAGGTTATACCGTTCCTGAATGGTGGCTTTTCCTACTTTCCTCATGTTACGCGTGAATTTTGCAATAAAGAGCTCATGACCTCAGTCATACTGAGCTCCAGGTCTTGTTTTCACTGACTGTAGAGCTTCTCCATCTTTAGCTGCAGAGAACCTAATCTGACCTCAGTATTTGCCTTTGGCTATGTCCATGTAGAACTGCCTGCTGTGTTCTTGGAAAAGGGCGTTTGCTATGACGACTGTGTTCCCTTGACAAAACTGTCAGCCTTTGCCCTGCTTCATTTGGTACTCCAAGGCCAAACTTGCCTGTTACTCTGGGTGTCTCTTGATTTCCTACTTTCGCATTCCAATCCCCTATAATGAAAAGGACATCTTTTTTTTTTTGGTGTTAGTTCTAGATGGTCTGTAGGTCTTCATAGAACTGTTCAGTTTCACCTTCTTTGGCATCAGTGGTCAGGGCACAGACTTGGGATTACTGGGATGTTGAGTGGTTTGCCTTAGAAACAAACGGAGATCATTCTGTCGTTCTGAGATGGCACCCAAGTACTGCATTTTGGAGTCTTCTGTTGAGTAGGAGGGCTACTCCATTTGTTCTCTGGGATTCTCGCCTACAGTGGTAACTATAGCGGTCCTCTGAACCCAATTCGCCGGTCCCCATCCATCTTAGACACTGATCCCTGAGAGACTGATGGCCACTCTTGCCATCTCCTGCCTGACCACACCCAGGTTACCTTGATTCAGGGACCTAACGTTCCCGGCTCCTGTGCAGTACCTGTTCTTTACAGCATCGGGCTTTACGCTCACCACCTGACACATCCACAGCCGAGTGTTGTTTCTGCTTCTGCCCCGCCACTTCCTTCTTTCTGGAGCTGTTAGTAACTGTCCACTCTTCCCAGTATCATACTGGGCACCTTCCGACCCAGGAGGCTCATCTTTGTGCCCTTCATGGAGTTCTTGAGGTAGAAATTCTGGAGTGGGTTGCCAGTTCCTCCTCCAGGGGAGCACCTTTTGTCAGAACCCTGCCTATTCCCTGTCCATCTCGGGCAGCCCTGCATGGCACGGCTCATGGCTTTACTGAGTTATACAAGCCCCTTCACCGCAGCAAGCCTGTGGCCCTTGAGCGGGCAGAATCATGGCTATGCTCACAAACCCCGACTTCAGTCAGTTAGAATCTAAAAGAGAAAAGGACTCTACCGATAATAGTAACACACACAAAAACAGTGTTCTGTAGGAATAAACCCAATAAAAGAGGAAATATCTTTGGGGAGAAAAATCATTAAAGCGTATTAAAGGGTATAGAAGAAGACCAGAAATGGAGAGTTTTATCTAATTTACAGATGGGAGAGTTCAATGTTATGAAATATATCCTCTCTTCAGAAAAACCTATATGTTTAGTGTAATCCTCCGAAAACCAACACTGTTTTTAAACAAAAACTAAGAAATTGATTGTGAAATTGATATCAAAGAATGAGAAAGGCAATTCTGAAAAAGAATTAATGGGGACTAAATCTACTAGACTTCTTGTCAGAAAACAGTTACAGTAACTAAAATAGTATAGTATTAGTGACAGAATAGGTAACAGGAGATTCCAGAAACAGGTCCCTAAATATATGAAACCTCTGTGTATGAGAAGTACCACATCAAATCAGAGGAGAAAATCATCTACAGATGATTCAGAGACAGCTCATCATCATCACATAAAAATTGGTGGATACCAATCTTACATGCAAAAATAAAACACCCCAAGTTAGAGACCTAAACAGAAGAAAATAAAATTAAAATAACTGCAATAGCATCACTTTGATTTTGGGTTGAGGAAAGATTACTTAATAATGGAAAACATAAAAAACCATAGAAAACAGAAAATGGTGTTTACTCTGTACCAGACACTTTGCATGTCTTAACTCATCCACCTCACAACAACCTGTGAGGCAGATGTCATTACTACCCTCACTTCACAGCTGAGGAAATGAAGGCAGTGAAAGATTACGCAGGTCGTCTAGACCTCAGGGTCAGTAGGCGGCACAGCTGGGCACAGCTGAAGCACGCAAGAGAACTGACTGATGAATGTGGCCCCATAAAATTCAGTCTCTTAAAGGCAGAGCTATTTTAAGCTACAGTAAACAAGTGGCAGACTGAGAGAAAATATTACTTGCAGCACGTAACAAAGAATTTGTATCAAGAATATATTTTTTAAAAAATTGACAAAAGTCTACAAAACTAGAAATGAATAATGGCTACAGATAACTTAGAGGAGAAATCAAACTGGCTAATAAGTACGTAAAATTATTCATATTCACTACTAAACAAGGAAGTGCAAAGTGAAATACCACTGGATTTTCTTATTGGCCAAAAGACAAAATAAAATGGTTTGATAATATGAGGTGTTGGGACAAATCAGGACAATGAGTACTCTTACACTGCTGAGGAACTATAAATCTGTGTGGCTTCTTTGGAGGGCAATTCGGCAATACCAATTAAACTACTACAAAACGAGCGTGACTCAGGGTTCACAGTACGGAGCACTTACTATCTGTAACTTAGCGCCTGGCATATACTAACTCACCTAATCCTTGTAACAGCTCTGTGATGGGGAGAATGAAGCTCAGATTGTCTAGGCAGCTCATCCAAGATTCCACAGCTAGTAAGTCGAGAGCTGGGAATTAACCAGCAAATTATACTGCTCTGCTGCACGCAAAGAGGTCCACAAAGAGGAATTTGTAATGGTAAAAAATGAAAAAGCTTAATGTTCATCAATAGGGGAACAGATGAATACCACATGACATGTTCATTTCCTGTGATTCACAAAGTGGTTAAAAGAACAAGCCAGCTCTGTAAGTATCAACACAGATGCATTTCAGAAGGATTTTATAAGGGTATATATGTATGAATGTGTAGAAAAGTAGTCTGTAAGAAGTGTACCTGTCACAGGGCTTTCCATTAGGGAAGAGGAACGGTGGCTGGAAGGAGGATCAGATTTATCTGTAACTCCGTACAGGTGTCAGAAGACACAGTACTCGTATATTACCAGTGCGACGAAAAAGTAACAATAAAGTTCACATCAGTTCAGTTCAGTTCAGTTCATTTCAGTCTCTAAGTCACGTCCGACTCTTTGCGACCTTATGAATTGCAGCACCACAGGCCTCCCTGTCCCTCACTAACTCCCAGAGTTTATTCAAACTCATGTCCATTGAGTCGGTGATACCATCCAACCGTCTCGTCCTCTGTCGTCTCCTTCTCCTCCTGCCCTCAATCTTTCCCAGCATCAGCGCCTTTTCCAATGAGTCAGCTCTTTGCATCAGGTGGCCAAAGGATTTCAGCTTCAGCTTCAACATCAGTCCTTCCAATCAATATTTAGGACTGATCTTTAGGATGGACTGGTTGGATCTCCTTGCAGTCCAAGGGACTCTCAAGAGTCCTCTCCAACACCACAGTTCAAAAGCATCAATTCTTCTGCACTCAGCTTTCTTTATAGTCCAACTCTCACATCCATACATGACCACTGGAAAAACCATAGCCTTGACTAGATGGACCTTTGTTGGCAAAGTAATGTCTCTGCTTTTTAATATGCTGTCTAGATTGGTCATAACTTTTCTTCCAGGAGCAAGCATCTTTTAATTTCATGGCTGCAGTCCCCATCTGCAGTGATTTTGGAGCCCACTAAAATAAAGTCTCTCACTGTTTTCATTGTTTCTAATTATTAGAGAAACACAAATAACATATGAGGTCCCACCTCACAACAGTCAAAAGCACCATCATTAAAAAGTCTTTAAATGAGGGTGTGGAGAAAAGAGACTTCTTCTACAGTGTTGGTGAGAATGTCAGTTGGTGTAACCACTATGGAAAATAGTATGGAAATTCCTCAAAAAATTAAAAATGGATTTACATATGATCCAGCAATCCTACTCCTGGGCACATATCTGGATAAAACTATAATTCAAAAAGATACGTGCACCCTTATGTTCACAGCAGCACTATTCACAGTAGCCCAGACATGGAAACAGCCTAAATGTCCAGCCACAGATGAACAGGATCAAGAAGATGCCTTACATATACTGGGTTGGCCAAAAAGTGTGTTTAGATTTTTTCATAACAGTTTATGGAAAAACCCAAACGAACTCTTTGGTCAATCCAATACATATAATGGAATACTACTCACCATTAAAAAAATAACAAAATAATGCCATAAGCAACAACATAGATGGAATTAGAGATTATCATACCAAGTAAAGTGAGTCAGAAAGGCAAAGACCCTATAATATCACTTATTTGTGAAATCTAACATACGACACAAATGAACCTATCTGTGAAGGAGAAACAGTCACAGACGTAGAGAACAGATTTGTGGTTTCCAAGGGGAAGGCCGCTGGCAGGGGGTCGGAGTGGGAGGTCGCAGACTATGTATGTAGAACGAACGAACACCACGGCCTTGCTGTTAGTACAGGGAGCTATATTCAATAGGCTCACTATGAATACTCAATTATCAGAGACTCTAGAAGGATGTGTGTGGGGGAGGGTGAGGAGGGGTTTCAGAAGCTGGCATGGACTACGGTATCACTCCCAAGAGACCAGCCGTGAAGGAAGAAGGGGAGGTGTCCTTTGCGTGGGACTGACAGGTTGAAGAGGGGCTTGTCTGGCTGCCTCTGTTACCTCCCGGGAGGCAGAGGTACAGCAACGGCACCAAGTCTTGGCGTCGGGCAGCGGAGCCGGGCTGAGAGAACGGACACTCTCCCCTGGGGTGGGGGCGAAGGGAAGGAGGTCCGCAGAGAGCTGGCGGTGATGATGGCGAGGACCACTGTGTAAGTGTCCTTGATCCTCTGGAAGACTGCTTAGATAAGAACGGTTTAGAACTCCCCTGAGAACCTCTGATCCTGAAGGGAAGCAGAGCCATTAAACTTTTCTTCACCCCACATCCTGGAGACTATCCAACCAGAGGACAGCTAAGTACTGGGGACTGGTTGATTTTAAAAGGAAAGCTGAGTGTTTTTAGGTCAAGGAAAAGTGAAGTCGCTCAGTTGTGTCCGGCTCTTTGCGACCCATCGACTGTAGCCTACCAGGCTTCTGGGTCCATGGGATTTTCCAGGCAAGAGTACTGGATTGGGCTGCCATTTTCTTCTCCCGGGGATCGTCCCAGGATAAGGGAAGGAAGATGAGAAATAATCAGGAAGCAGCCAACAAATATCCCCTGCAACCATGTAATAAAAAGGGTCCAGATTTGAATACCTAGGCTTAAATCAGTTGGAGGAAGTTCATCTTGTCCATTACCCCACTCGACTTCTCAGCAGAAGTTTGGCTTTCCTTTTAGAATCAACCGATCCCCAGTACCTAGGGGTCCTTTGGCTGGATAGAACCCATCCTCGGCCCTGGAGTTAGGCTACGCGGAACTCAACATGTTTGAATTCCAACCACAGATTCCTACTTCCCTCAGAATGGTGTTTATGAGGTGTTGGGTCTACAGCTGCCACCTTTTTGCTACCACGAGGAGCATCTGCTTAATCTGCTTAAGGACAGCACCGATAGACTGAGGGAGGCAAAATGGGAAGAGACGCAGGCGAACAGAACCAGAGCCTGAGAGTGCGAACTGCTGGTCCCAACCTCAAGGCTACCCCGGACGGCCTCTTCAGGGCCTTCGGGCCGTGAACCAGTCAGACCCACCCTCCCTTGTGTGATCGACCCGGTGGAGCTGGGGTTTGTTATTCGCCGCAACCAAAAGATTCCTGACCATATTCCATGTGTTTGAGATATGGTTTTAAAAATAAATGTGGAAAAAACACTGAACTACATTTTAGTCATTGATGGAGAGGCTAATAAACTATCTTTTGTGTAGAGAAAAACTAGTTTCTTACTATAATTGAAAGTTTAAAATACATTATTTGCCTAGACCCATGCGTCCCTTCATTATTTTTGGAGCTTCCTAAAATTTATGCCATATGGAATCTGGAGGGGGATGTTTGAATTCTAAATGAAGAGTCTCAACCATTACAAGCTGCATGAAACATAAGTAAAACATTTTTGCCAATTTTTTTTTATTTGTATACCCTATTTTAGATCTGGGAATCTGACACTAAAAATGGTCTCAGATTTAATGTTGATTTGTATTCAATGCCAACAATAAAAAAAAAGAACCCTAGTTAATATGTCTTTGGTGCTTTTATTTTAGCAAATTGCTATTTCATAAGAGCGGTTTCCCAGATTGAGTAGGGGCTGGAGGGGGCGGGGGGTGGGGGGCAGGATGGTTTATTCTTTATATGTGAAGAAAAATTTCCACCAATAGTCTGGAAAAATATGCAACCGTCTTTTCTGCAAGAACTTAAGAAAGTAATGAGATTTTTTTTTCTTCCTTAGCTTCTAAGAAATTTACAGTGAACCACATTGTTCTTGTGTAATCTCGTCTTGGGACATATAATTTTAGAAGCTGAATGTACCTTTCTGCATGTAAAAATAAAAGTAATTTTGGTGCTTGTAATAAATCAATAGCTAAACAGGAGAGTTGTGTTTGCTCTAGCCTTGTCCGCTGCCTTGTTCAGCTGCTAGAACCAAATACCTTAATCCAAGCTTGACTCCCTAACGTTTCATCGTTATTGCTAGTTCTCGATGTCTCCCATCTGTGTTCAATCAGCCTGGCATCTATTGGCTCAAAGAACTTTACACATCTGCCAGCAGACAAAGGATGCCTGATGCCAGCTATCCACGCTCACCCACAGGTACTCTGGATTTCTCACTCTTGGCGTTTTGCAGAGAGTTTCTCTTAGTATATAAAAGCTCATTTAATACTTTCTTTCTCAGGCAATAGATTTTTCCTTTTGAGTGGATGTGGGGGGTGGGGAAGTTTGCTACGAACCTAAGCTGGCTGCTTGAAGATCTTCCGGGTAGAGCAGACCTCACCTGTGTCCCACTGGATGGTGTAGCTGGTGCAGTAAACACAAGATACAGATCCCGGGTATTTGTCTGTATTTACTCTATAAAGACTAGGTGGTTTGGGACTACAATAGTCAATTCCTTGATCACAAAGGTTTATAAAATATAAGACCACCTAAACCAGGTTTGGGGTCAAGCTTTTAAAATCTAGACCAAAATGTACCCGGGAGGTTGGGAAGGATCTGAGTAGTGGCTAACGTCGCTGTGAGGGCCCTGCCTGACCCACATCCAGGAGAGCACAGAGGTGAGCAGTGGGGTCCCAATCACCGCAGCCTCTGTTCTGACTGTAATTTTCCCTAAAGCTCCATCACTTCCTGCTTACTTTTTTTTGTGTGTGTAGTTTCATGAGATAAAAATGACACCAAATAGATTTGAGAATATACAATTTCTGACAAGACTGTTCTTTCCTCCAAGAAATTCAACAATAAGTAGGCATTATGTTTAATCATTTCAAATGAAGTCAAGTCTAAAATTTGCTATTTTTATTCCAGAGCACAGGCTATACAGACGTCTTTCTTCTTTCTTATATAAGAAAATAAACTTCTTAACTGAGCTATCCTATTTCCCCTGGCTGCTGGGCATAAAATGTGCCATTTAACTCAAGAATATTTTACCTCTTTTCTTTATCCTGTTCATTTCTCACAAAATAATGTACATTTTTTCACCTTCAACATAGACTGAATGAGAAAATGCCTTCAGCATGTGGTCAAAGAAGTTTGTTTTCTGAATTAAAAATCCTCAGAATAAGAAACCATTTTCTCAACATGCTAAGTTTAGTCCTCGAGCATGATCAAAGGCTGTGTCCCTAAGACACAGCAACTTTGGGTCTAAGAATCCTAGTTGGGATTTCCTATTCACAGCCTGTCAGGGCGTTTCTATCCTTTCCTTAGGGCACTTCAAAGAAATGAATAAAAGTTTTTTGCATATATAAACCTAAAATATGTTTAACCCTGCTAACTTGCAAACATCAGTAGATCGGGACCACGAGGACCAACACAACCGTTACAGCTGTGACTGCTGGTCGCTGACAGAGACTGTCAGCTTCCTAGAGGGAATAAATCCAGGGTGGGGGGCAGGTTTCCCTATTTTCTTTTTCTAATTTCTAAGATTCTTGAGGATTTAAAATGATCTCGTGAGGATACTGGTAAAACCACAGCTGAAAATCTAGAGACTGAGCATTCTGTGAAATCTAAGGAGGAAATAATATCAAAAGCTTTAGAAAGCTGTGGGTTTTTTTTTTAAGGTGAAAGATGAAAGGAAAGCCTGCACAAGCAGCGTACCAACAACAGATGGTCTCTTTAGAACGTGAGCCCGAGTGTGCCTTCCACAAGCATGCTTCTTAATTGTAGCAGACTGAGCACTTTTATGCATATTATTTCAACTGCTAAACGCAGAGCGGAATAAACTGGGTTAACTCATTGACATTAAGTGACATAGTGTACTTGGAGCTCATCTACTATTTGGTCTGTAAACACCTGATATGCAAAATCGCATGAAGAAAATAGTGCCAAGCTGGTTTAAGATTAACCAATGTTCAGGGAAGATTTAAAAGGCTTGGCTTTCGTTAGGCGAAAAGATGCTCCCTTTCATATTTAATCAATGAACTCAGTTCCGTTTTAAGCACTCGATTTAGAATGTATGATTTTGTTTCATTTCGGCTTATTCCAAAATGAGTTAAAGGAGGCTTAGGAACTACAAGGGGGAGAGGGAAGAGGAAAAAAAAGCAAAGAACTCAAGAACAGAAAAATTTCACAGTAAAATTCTGAAACACGTATATTATTGCCTTAACCTCCACTGGGCAGAGTGAGGCCTAAGAGCTTTAGAGTTTATTTCTATTTAGCACAGGTTCTAGAGACATTAGTGATGGCCCTCCCGGGTGGCTCCGACAGTAAAGCGTCTGCCCGCAGTGCGGTTCGGTCCCTGGGTCCAGAGGCCCCCCGGAGCAGGAACCGGCAACCCGCGCCGGTCCCCCGGCCTGGAGAATGCCACGGGCCGAGGAGCCTGGCGGGGCCAGTCCGCGGGCGCAGAGTCAGGGTCCTCCTCCTCGCCTCGCTCTGCAGCGCTCGCCCGTGGAGCCCTCCAGCGAGTCCCCCGAAGGGAGCGGCGCCGACGCAGCGGGGCCTGCTCTGCAGAGGCCGCGGCAGGGGCGCCCCCGGGCAGGGCCCGCGGGCTCGGCGAGGGCACGGCCGCCCCGGGCACAGGGCCCCGGGGCGGAGGGCCGGCAGCCGCGGCCAGGAGGGCTGCCGCCGGACCGCACCCGATTCTGTTACTCAAGAATTGGGGTTCGCTTTCATTAGCATCTGATAAAGTACTAACTTTATCAACTGATTTTTTTTTTTCTTTTTCTTTTTGGGCAAAAGGCTTCGTGTAACTTATAGGAACTCTCACTTTCCTATCGCTCGCACTGATCACAACAGACCAGCAAATTCTGAGGACTAAGCGGTTTGGAAGGAGAAAATGTTCACAGGTTTGCACTCACGTAACTATGCTGCTTGTCGATGGATATCTAAAATACATACCCCGAAAGACCGATCTACAAAGACCTCTATTTGCCCTGTACTCGTGCTTGGACGAGGTGCACGGCTGACCCGGCACGAGCGCAGCCCGGTGCCCCGCCGAGCGCTCTCGGCAGGCCTGCGGCGAGGATGCGGACGCCCGGGCCTGCTTAGCCGGGCCAGGGCCGCGCACCGCGGGCGACCCGCCGTCCTCTGCATTCTGTCCCCTGATCCCGGGGAGGCTCGCGCCAGCTCGTGCTTGCGCGCTGCCAGTATCTTAACCTTGACCCTCTGTCTGCTTGCATTCCTCGAGGATGCCCTCCGGGGGGGAGTACGGAACCTAAGCGTGTGGTGCCTTAATTTCCAAGCCGCATGTCTTTCTCATGCTCCACCGCAGAAACCCTTCGGTTACCTCGCAACAAACACTGCTTGCGTCGTGTTGTTCTTTTTGGACACAGAAGCAGATTTTCCCTGAATCAGAAAGAGAAAAACCCCGCAGGGGCCTAAGTAAGTGGAAATTGGATTTCTCGCTTTGGCTACTACAGAGCACGCAACGGGGACCCTAAGGCGGGCAGGCCCGCGCTTCCCGGGCTCTGCCCCGGCGCCCGCTCCGCCAGCGGGTCTGGCCGCTCCGCCTTTGCTCATCCAGAAGCTGCGCACCTCTCCGACCTCCTCTGCGGCCGCTCGGTCCAAGCCAACCTGCTCTCCGCCTGAATCCTGGATGATTCCAACAGCATCTAACCGGTCCCTCGCCATCTGCCTTTGGCTTCCTAGAAACCTCTCCCACAAACGGCCAGGGGATATCGTAAGAGCAATCAGCTCGAGCCCCCCTGCTCCCCGCAAGGGCAATCTCTAGGGCCTCGCCGCCTCAGAGCGACGACCCAGAGGCTTCAACGCTGTGGTCCCCGCTGCCTCCCGGCGGCTCTCTGCCTCTGATGCTGCTCGCTCTGCTGCCCTCCTCACTGTTGGCCCAACAGACAAACCGCCTTCCGCTCTCACGGCCTCGGTATAGCTGTAGTTCTCTCTGCCCAGATTCGCCCAACGCCCCTGGCTCACAAATCTTCAGGCTGGAGATCGCATCTCCCTCTGACCTTTCAGAGTTCCTTTCTCAGTGAGATCCTCCCTCAATCTCCTTGTTGTTGTTGCTTACACTTTTTATTTTATGTGGGTGTATAGTCAATTAATGATGCTGTGTTACCTTCAGGCATACAGCAACGTGATTCATTTATATACGCACACACATCTATTCTTCGCCATCTAGGTTATTTCTGAGTATTGAGCAGAGTTCCCTGTGTTACACAGTAAGTATAAGAGTAAGGATAATCCATGAGTAATGTAAGCAGATAGACGGTCAAGTTTAACACACGAGTAGCACAAAAACAAGAGCTCGTGCATGGCTTCCCTGAAGCAGAGGACAGACTCCAGGGGACGGCTGTACGCAGACACACGTCTGTTCGGTGCTGTCTAGGTTATTTCCGAACACTGAGCAGAGGGCCCGTGTCCTACAGCACCAATCTGCTGGCTGATAAATGGCGCTACTCCCCACCCTTCCCAAGCTCCCGGCCTGGTCTTCCTTATCAGCTGACTCTACTTCTTCCCCTTACACGAGAATGGAAGCCCCCCAGAGGTCAACAATTTTGGCCTGTTTTCTTCACTGCTTTATCTCCAGTGCCTATGACAAGCTTGGGGCACAATGCTCAACAAATACTGAAAGGATAAATGAGCTGAGTGATGGCTCGGCTGTGTAACCAAGTTTTATGCCAGAGTTGCATAATGCACACTCCAAACTTCAGCCCAAACAGAAAAAGTATTTATTTTTTGTGACTCTTTTTCAGTCTTTAGATATTCAAATGACAGCTCTTTTCCGACAAGTTGGCAGATTGAGAACCACAGTGACTGGGGCGGCTGCACTTGTATCCAAACTGTGGACGTGACTCTATATGGCCCCCCAAAGGCTCTGCAGCGCTGACTCTGTCACTGAAGCAGCAGAACGGTGGTGGCCAGAAAGAGTTAAGTGAATTTTTTGGTGAATATGAATTATTACAGAGGATTGGACAACTTAGCTCAATGTGAATCTGAGATTTTTTTGGATGGTCAACTTTAAGGGACCGTGAAGTGACATCTGGGATATGAACAAATCCACACCCCAAATTCTGGAGTGAACTTTTGAGAAAATCGACTGACTTCTGTCGAGCACCTTTTATAAATCTAGCAGACACCAAATTTACATCAATGCCAAAGGCAGAGTGAATCTTTCCCCAGGAAGTGCCTAATCCTGCAATAAACCTGCTGAAGAGACAGGTTTAATGTTCGCCAAGGCTAAGTGTTTGAGATGTCTCCATAGTATAATTTATCACTACTACAACTTTTGTCTTTGCTTTCAAAGCCGTGAAAATTGCTCCCTAATCCCACTAGGAACTAAGGTGCTCATGTCAGGATCACGGTTTACAATTCGTTTGTATTTTCATAGCACTTCTTTGTTCATTGCTTGGTGAAAAAACTATAAGCTATTATACGTACTTCAAAGCCACAGGATGTAATCACATGAAAACTGAAAGGGTGAAATATTTTAAAACTAACACTGCTTAATGATAAGAAACTAAGCAAAAATAAGGCACAACAGTCTGAATAGATTTCAGATTTAAACAGGAAAAATGGAGGTGGTCACTGAATTTTTATTTCCAACCTAGTCAGAAGTTAATTATCCACACACTGCTAGCTCAACCTTACAGTCCATGTGATTTATTCAGGAATTCTGAAGGCTGAACATCCCAGAGTTCTTTTCATCACACCAGTTATAAAAGAAAATGTGTGCTGAATTTACCATGTGCAACAGTGTTCAAAGTTAAGGTTGCTAAAGAGAACATTTTAATGTTTACATGACAAATATATAAAAAGAATAAATAAATACATAGTTGGCAAAGACTTATTTCCATTTATTCTGGTTTAAAAAGAAACCAATTTTTTAAATTGTATGTCTATATGCACATACAACAGTTAGCACTGAACATGGAACAACAGACTGGCTCCAAATAGGAAAAGGAGTACATCAAGGCTGTATATTGTCATCCTGCTTATTTAACTTATATACAGAGTACATCATAAGAAACTCTGGGCTGGAGGAAGCACAAGCTGGGATCAAGATTGCCGGGAGAAATATCAATAAACCTCAGATATGCAGATGACACCACCCTTATGGCAGAAAGTGAAGAACTAAAGAGCCTCTTGATGAAAGTGAAAGAGGAGAGTGAAAAAGTTGGCTAAATGCTCAACATTCAGGAAACTAAGACCGTGGCATCTGGTCCCATCACTTCATGCAGATAGATGGGGAAACAGTGGAAACAGTGTTAGACTTTATCTTCTTGGGCTTCAAAATCACTGTAGATGGTGACTGCAGCTATGAAATTAAAAGATGCTTACTCCTTGGAAGGAAAGTTATGACCAACCTAGACAGCATATTAAAAAATAGAGACATTACTTTGCCAGCAAAGGAGGTCTGTCTAGTCAAGGCTATGGTTTTCCCAGTAGTCATGTATGGATGTGAGAGTTGGACTATAAAGAAAACTGAGCACAGAAGAAATGATGCTTTTGAACTGTGGTGTTGGGGAAGACTCTTGAGAGTCCCTTGGACTGCAAGGAGATCCAACCAGTCCATCCTAAAGGAGATCAGTCCTGGGGGTTCAGGAAGGACTGGTGCTGAAGCTGAAACTCCAATATTTTGGCCACCTGATGCGAAGGGTTGACTCATTGGAAAAGACCCTGATGCTGAGAAAGATAGAAGGCAGGAGGAGAAGGGGACGACAGAGGATGAGATGGCTGGATGGCATCACCGACTCGATGTATGTGAGTTTGGGTGGACTCTGGGAGTTGGTGATGGACAGGGAGGCCTGGCGTTGCAGTCCATGGGGTCACAGAGAGTCGGACACGACTAAGTGACTGAACTGAACTGAACTGATAGGCACACACATACTAATTTGGTGTTAAGGCCCATTTTCAGGAAAACAATTTATGACAGCACTAGTTAACTAATAGTCACAAGACCAGTGGTAAGGCCTGGGGGGCTTTCTATCATTAATGATAAAGGGAAAGTGGAGTTGCTCAGCCCTGTCCGACTCTTTGCGACCCCGGGGCTGTAGCAGATCTCACCTCGGAGCGCCCTTTGGCAGAGTTGTAGTGTAAAGTGTCAGGGGAGGTCTGGTGCTGGTTTTAGAAAACCCTAAACATTCGCCCCCAACTTCCAATCATAGTGTCAGCTTCTCGCCAGCAGCTGCCTCCTTTCAAGACGGAGTCTGACTTCTCTCCTGTCCCCTTCATCCCCGTGTTAGGTGCCCTATAGGATGCAGGGGGCACTGGCTGGGCACACACACTCCCACGTTCACACACATCCCCATATATTCCACATGTGTTCATACAGAGCACTGAGGTACCAGGGATACAGAGTCGGTGCCAAGGAGCCTGGTGACGGATTTGTCATGGCAGAAATCAGCAGCTGAAGAGCGGAGCTAAACGGCCAAGGGGGGCCCGCAGGCGGCAGCGCCGGGGAAGGGATTGCTCACAGGGAGGGGCGTTAACATGGGGGCAGCAGGCCACGCTTCCCCTCCTCATTACACAGCCCCACGGAGAACCTGAAGAGCTGCCTGCCAGCCAGCTCTCACTGTGGCTGCTAAACAGCAGGAAGCGGCGGGGAGAGCAGCCCAGAACTCGTGTTTCTGCACTGGCCAGGAGGGGTCCCAGGGCCACCAGGCAGCACGCCCACGACCTCAGCCACAAAGCAAGGCAGCAGAGAGGTAAGAGTAGCAGGGCCGGAGCGCGGGCCAGAGACACCCATGGTCACGACCCGGGATGGCGGAGTGGGGCGCCCTCCCGAGCTGGTGATGGAGACCTCTTCTCGTTGATGCCAGGGCCGCCCAGGCTTGGCACTGAAATAAAACACCTGCCTTCTCTCCCCTCTCCTGCTGTCCCCGCCGCTCCTCCCTCCACCTCCCGCTTTCCAGGGAGACAAAGGCGCGTGGCTCACAGCTGACTTGGCCGGGACTTGCTGAGTTCTGACTCAACTCGCTTCCAGTGCCTACGGAGCACCTGTTGGTACAATGTTCACACTGCCTGTGACCGTGCAGGTGGCACACCCCGGCTGGGAACTTAAAAGACTGTGGCAGAGGCTTGGGCACCACCAGGCAGGAGGCCCGCACCGGCTTCCTCACACGGGTTCCCAGTGAAGGCAGGAATGTCAGGGAGAAGGCTGTGAGATGTTTTCCCTTTAGCGTATGGAACATTTTATTCCTCAAATGCCCACAAGGCACACTGAAATCTCTGAGTGTGGAAGGTCTGCAGTGTGTGCGCGCTGGGCTCCGGAGTCACTAATATGTATGAAAGTCCACAGGACTCTTTCACCATGTAATACATTACAACGTCGGAAAAATCAATGTCCTAGGGCACACAAAGATGAATACAGAGCTTTTCAATTATCTTTTTTTTTTCCTAAAAATATTTCTCTTTTCAAACGGATTCAAAAGGCAATATGATACTGTTTTCATTTTTCGTTAAGAAGATGTTGAGTCTATGCAAGGATCTCAACTGGTTCAATCCCACTGGGTAATGGCCCACTGGGCAAAAGCAGGATAGACCCCTGAAGACACAGTAGGTTAATAAAACTCTCCCTGAGAGCCCAATGAATGAAGATGAGGTGCCTTGGGCAAATTGATTTGTCTGTTTAACAGTCTAGATGCACCCAACTCAAGACTGACACGGCCTTTTTTTTTTAGTAAGTACATGGATCATGGCATTGTTTTAAAATAAGATTTCCTGTCACACTCACATCTTGGGAAATATAACAGAAGCAGTCCTAAAAGCCTAGCTTCTTCATATTCAGTCAAATAAGAAACTAGAGTTGGTTTAATACCACAGGCAGAAAGCTAACTTTCAATCTCAATTACCCAAAGGCTCAAGGTCATCTGCCACCTTTGAAAAACTAGTCCTGCACAAAGATGATGCAGTATCAAGAATAGCCTTGGAGACTTCCCAGTTTCTTAGGGGGCAGAAAGGAATATTCTGGCGGGACACAGAGCATCCGCTCTGCATTTCAGAACAGCTGTATTCTGTCTCATGCCCGAAGCACGCCCTACTAGTGTTAATGAGGTGTGCAGAGAAGGCCTGGCGGGCCTGTCACAGTGGCAAAGCCCTTGTTCCAAATAAAATTTCACAAGAAAAGCCAAAACAATACTGAAATCAGGAGAAGAGCACCTGCAAGGCAATGGGTATGCAGCTGTGTTGGGGTGGGAGGAGCAGGAAGCAAGGAGGTTAGGGTCTAAATGGCGCTGGAGCACAAAAGTCTTCTACTTGGGAGAAGACTCAATGGCTTATCATTCAGGACAGGGCAGCCTGGCCTGCTTGGAGCTCCCACGGCATGTGCACCTCAAACACACCCGCTGCGCCTGCCTCTCGGGGCCGACGGCGGCGTTTTCACCTTCATTCTCGGTAAACAGGCCCCTGGAACCAGGGGAGGACTGGGCTGTTGGAGCCACGAGCAAAGGGAGGTTTATTAAGCCTTTGATTCCTCCTGTTTCTTGGCTGCTGCGTGTCCTCTTAACTCCCAGGTACTCAGCAGTTTTATTTCCCCAGCTGCCTGACGCGTTGACCGAGAGTGTCTGCTCCTGAGCATCCTCTGAACCCCGACAACTAGTGCTCCCTTGTCAGAAAACCCACGGTCAACAGCTCAGTACCCCACTGCTGAGGGCATGCATCCTCTTCAGATCTTTATATTACTGCTACAGAGAAGGAAAATGCCGTGTCTTAAGCTGGAAAGAGTTAAGGTTCTTTCCAACAACACTAAAGTACTTGATATGCTACGTTTATTTTCAAGGACACAGGATTCTTAATATCCACTCTTTCATTGATTCATTCAACAGAAATTTATTGAGCGCCTACTCTGTGGGAAGCGCTGTCCTTGACATTGGGGTATAATGATGAATAAGACAGATAAATCCTCCTCCTCCACAGCAGGACCGTTCCAGTGGGAGAAGTCACACAAACATACAAACAAATAAAGGAACAGGAGTACATAAAGAATGCAAGATAGTGATGAATGTGCTGAAAAAAGTAAACAGGGCGGGCGGACACAGGCAGGGCCTGGGACAAAGGGCCACTTCGGATGGGATAAGCAGAGACCTCCCGGCAGCGGCGGTGACCACTGAGCGGGCGCTCCTCCGAGGCTGCAGCCTGCATGCGGCCTGCCCGGCACACAGCCAGACGTGTGAAGGGGTTCCTCCGCACTGATGTGCTTTAGTTTCCAAGGACAGCTGAGCTTCGTGGCGGAGAGTCACACGCATTTCTAACCAGGTGCGAGGAGGCACCTTAGAGAAGTACTCATCACACATAACTGGGTAGAATATTCCAGATGGCATCTGGGTATCTGCAGAGTGCTTCATGTCAAATTAATAATCATTAATTAAGGGTCAGAGTATTCAGAATAAGCAAGATTGATAAAAAAAAATTAGCAGTCAGGTCAGGATTTAACCGTCTATAAAACTTTCAAGCAGACAAGGTTGGGTCTTGAGGTTGCTCTAGTCTCCTTCTAGAAATTCTCTTTTCATCATATTCACCACCAATGTACCTGGAGTCTAGGTACTTTACAGCTTAGCAATTCTGGATTTAACTAAGTAATTGAAAGGATCTGCCCTGAAAAGAAGCTGAGGAACCCTCCTTTTAACCTAAAAGCAATTTCACCAGATGATCTGTTTTAAATTGAGTAAACCATCCATCACAAAACTCTTGAAACCAATTTAAGAATTCAACAAAACTCCGGTGCCTAATAATGCCTTGCTCAGCTTCAGAGGAAAGCTACAAAAGTAACACGTGAAAGGGAGCAATTCTGAAATCTTTGCATTCTCTGATTTGTGTTACAGTATAATACAATGAAAGAGATGCTTTTGACCCTGTCAAGTGGAACCTCAAGGACAAAGATTTTATCGTTTCTTTCTCTGGAAAATTGATGTAAAGATTCAATTTACTTTGGAGTGTCCAAGTGCTTCAGCAACTAAGAGGAAAAAAAGGATTGATTTTTCATATGGATGTTATGTAATTAAGTTCTAATTTGATAAAAAGAACTGATCAAAAAGTGGTGGCCATTCTAAAACGTTCCTCCTTGCCAAACAATTACTTGTCATGCTTTCAGAAAGAAAACTCTCAAGTATATTTTCCTCTATGTATATAATTCAGGTGCTATGTTTCCATACTAGTGTTTATATCTATAACACATACATATATACAAATGCTGGAGATATATATATATGCATAAGATATACAGATCCATAGGATACATAAGATATCCATAAATATATGGATATATTTATATCTTATGGATATATCTCCGTCTCATGGACGGATCTCCCTCTCACGGACGTATATTGGATCCCTCCTCCTGTGCGTCTGTGTCCACTGAGCTCCTCGCACACAGCCGTGGGCTGCAGCTTTTCAGTGCGGATCTGGGAAGCACCCGAGACGCCACTGCGAGCATGCTGGGACCCCAGAGCACGCCTGGGCAGTGCACGGTGCTGGCTGAGAATCCCGAGGAATCAACTCCCAGAAGCAGCCCTTGGCCAACAATAGCAAGGCAGAGGTTGACAAATACCTCATTTGCGTTTCTCTTTGAGGAGACAACTCAGAGGCAGCTTCTCTGCCACCTTCCAGAAGCCCTCAGAGGGGACCGGGTCCCAGTGGGCACTGTTGTCTTCTCTTCCTAAGGGTACCCTCTCAGAGCTTTCTCGTCCTGCCCTGTTTCCATCTGTGACCCTCCTCCCTGCTCCCCGAGACAGCCTCTTAGATATTTTATTCAAATCCTTGCCTCAGAAGTCTACCCTGGGGAATTACAACCTAAAGTAATCTACATCTCAAATATGCAAAGAGACTACTAATGATAAAAGATAGGTCCAGCCCCCCAAATTCTTTTTACATTTCTTATAACACCTACACTCAGCGCTTTGTACACAAAACGTGGCATTAATGATGATGGGGAAAGCACGTCCTCTACGTCAGGCTCTGG
The DNA here is from genome assembly GCA_007570785.1 of Antilocapra americana. Taxonomy (NCBI): domain Eukaryota; kingdom Metazoa; phylum Chordata; class Mammalia; order Artiodactyla; family Antilocapridae; genus Antilocapra; species Antilocapra americana. The sequence continues at coordinate 3,160,777 of ML660765.1, read as the reverse complement.
GCCCTACTTTCTACCCTACTGATCCTCTCCACGGCCCTGTGAGGCAATTATTACTACAGGTAGAGACTTTGTCATCTGCAGAACTGGCCTTCAGTGGTTATTAAAAGTGATGCTCTCTAAGGCCACTGACTTTTAATAGAAATACACCAAATAGAAAAACAAATGCTAAGTCAATTTCTCTTCAAAAATTTGAAATGTTAAAGGTTAATCTATGTTGGTGAATTAGCCATGACAGAGTGAAATGTCGTAAATAATAAACAGCCTCTAGTAGTAACTGTAACAGTATATAACAGCAGTATTTAAATAACGCTTCAGAGTCACATCGCATGCTGGCAGCAATTAGCCATATGAGGAAAAAATGCACAGTTACGTTACCCAAGATTTCAGAGAAGAGCAAGCAAGTATTTAAGGCTCTTTACAAAGCGTTAAAGTCTTTGATTCTTGAGCATCCCATCTGCCCAACAGCTAAGAACAATCACTTCCTTTTATACAAAAGATTATGAGCCAAATGTGAAAACTGAAACGCACAGAAAAGAATTTCTTCAGTTAATAAGCTCTCATAAGACTTTAACTATAAACACATAATGATTCTCTAGTAAATAAAACTGGATATAAAAGAGCATATTATCTATCACAAGGTTATGTTTTTCTCTAACATAGTAATTTTCTTCCGAAGAAAAGATTCTGTAATTTCAAAGAAGCATGCTTCAAGGGGAGGAAAAACCCCTTAGTCTTTTAAATAATTATGGTAATAAACTGACACCCAACATAACAAACTCTTTCTTGACGCACGCTGATTGATATTCCGCATGTATTCCCAGAAGTTACGGCGCAGGAATGAGAGAGCTTGCACTCGACCTTTTTTCATATCATGTTAGCAATTACTCTTTTCAATTCACCTATTCTTATAACTGACCTCATTTGGCATGGAGATATTAAATATCCAAATATTTTAAGGATGGTAGATAATGTTACAAAATGATTAATTTCTCACCATCCACCTACAGAGCCTTTAAAAATATTAAGGCTACCCTGGGAAACGAAGCTCTTGGAGAGTTCCTCTCAACCGTAATAAAGGAAATTCTAAACAATAATTAATATGAGAAAATATGATTGCTCTTTGAGCACTGGTGAAGGAAACGTGAGTATCTGTTAAAATTTGGTAAAGGGAAGCAGCACATAGAAAAACAGGGCTCCTGGGGCCCGCTCAAGCTCCAAGGAAAGCTTTTCACGAAGATTAAAGAGGCAGTGGGAAAAAAAGACTTTGACTAGCTTTGCAGGAAAATACATATACAGCAGCAATCCATCACACCCTTGGTTGTGAAACATTTATTCTTTTAAACCTTTATTTACTTAAGTGAATTTAGCTCTAGGATTCTTTCCAAGAGAAAAAAAGCTACTTTGATTTTTTTTAAAGTTAGCAAAGATGACCTCTCCCAAAATACCTGCCAGATATTCCTTTTGAAGAGGTCACATTACATTTAGAAACATCACGTTTTCACTTTACATACAGAAACTCCACAATTACTGCTGCTTCTAAATGACCTTATATACTCAGATTTAAGGAAGACATACAGCTTGCATACTTAGTTCACTGATCAATAGCTTCAAAATTTTATTGTTGGGGAAGAGACAAGAGTCTGACATGAAAGAGGTAGTGGTTTTAACAGGACTAATTCTTAACATATCATTACCGTAAGAGCAAGACAAGCATGTCCCTAGTCTTCCTAGTAAGGTCCTTTCATCTGTCATGCAGCTATAGGCCCGCCTATGATTACACAATCATCACTATAAGTGTATGCAGCCGGTTTGTAGAAAATGCGCTCTTAAAACAGAAGTCATGTGTTTCCTAATTACCTTTCTGGAAGAAGAATTTTTTCCTAAAGCAGATTTTTCCTCCCCGCAAACATACACTGACGCTAGAAAAGAGAACACAGTCTCTCTCCTCATGCAGGGCTGACTAAGGCTCCCCATCTCTGCACTGCCGTTTCCCAGTTTCCCTTTCTTTCCATAGTTCAGTAGAGGGGAAATAACACAAGGCAATGACAGGTGAAATCTCTCTCTGCCCCAGAGGAACCTGCCACAGCAGTGGTGAAAAGAAACTCCTTGGCAATACTGAAAACTGTTTAGACTAAATAGACACAATAGGGAAAGAGTCTTCAGAGGAAATTAATTTTTAAATGGCTTGTCCTTTTGCTTCCTTTGGGGAGGGGTGGGGGATATGGAGCCAAGTGCTTTTGAAAGCCTAAATCTAATTATTCTGAGGTTTCCAATTTTTCCTGATGCTTTGTTTCCTTCTCTAGTCTCATTACTTAAAATGAGCCACATTCGTTTGGCATTATTAAATCTGATAAATTTACCTAAATGCTATAAATTACTTTTACTTCTACTTAGTTGGAAAACATATTAAATTATTATAAAAATAATATATAACTATGATAGGATATATAAGTGTATATGTGAAAATAAAATTATTTAAAATATTTTTTCTTCTGATTTCTAAATGCTTCAGCAGATTTTCTTGGATTTTACACTCAATCTAAAATGTTGATTTATTTGCAAAACAGATATAGACTCACAAACATAGAAAACAAACACAGAACCAAAGGGGGAAAGAAAGCAGGGGTGTGGGGTTCAATCTGGAGTTTAGGAGTAACATACACTCACTATTATGGTGGCACTAGTGGAAAAGACAGGGGATGAGATGGCTGGATGGCTTCACCGACTCAAAGGACGTGAGTCTACGTGGACTCTGGGAGTTGGTGATGGATAGGGAGGCCTGGCCTGCTGCAGTCCGTGGGGTCACAGAGTCAGACACAACTGAGCGACTGAGCTGAACTGAGTGGTAAAGAACCCGCCCGCCAGTGCAGGAGACTTAGGAGATGAGGGTTTGATCCCTGGGTCGGGAAGAACCCCCAGAGGAGGAAATGGCAACCCACTCCAGCATTCTTGCCTGGAGAATCCCCATGGACAGAGGAGCCTGGTGGGCTACAGTCCATAGGGTCACAGAGTCGGACATGACTGAGGAGACTTAGCACACACACTTAGAAAAGCTAACCAGTGATTACCTACTGTAGTATCTTCTAATGCATCTATAAGGAAAAAGTCTATGAACAAGAATATATATTGTGCTTCCCAAGTGGCACGAGTGATAAAGAACACTCTTGGCAACATAGGCGATGTAAGAGATGCGGGTTTGATCCCTGGGTCGGAAAGATCCCCTGGAGGAAGGCATGGCAACCCACTCCAGCATTCTTGCCTGGAGAATCCCATGGACAGGACCCTGGCAGGCTGCAGTCCACAGGGTCGCAAAGAGTTGGACACAACTGAAGTGACTTAGCATGCATGTATATGACTGACTCATTTTGCTGTACATCTGAAATTAACACATTTTAAATCAACTACACTTTAATAATATTCTTCAAATTTAAAAAATGGAATGATATGAACATGGCATAAAAGTCAAAAACAGTAGTTGTAATCAGGTATCTGTGAAACACAACGGTTCTAAGAAACATTTGCCAATATAATTACAGGACCCCATAATACTTACAGAGCTTTGTGGGAGGAGTCAGAGAAAGGCTGTAGGAAAGTGACTTGTTCCTTCTTCCCCCCTGCCCCTCCTGTCTACAAAGGCAAAACGTTTCTGTGGAGACCACCTCCAAGACGACAAAGTCCAGGGTGGAGGAAGGATGGGAGTTGGCAGCTGTGAAATTTTTACTCCCTATTTCCCTACATTTCCATATCTATAAAGTCTGGATTTATACATATTCTTCCTGAAAATAATGCTCTAGTAATTTCACATAAATTCCAGAAGAAAACCCAATCCATCAGCAAAGTCTGTTTATTCCATCACCGAAATATACCTTGAATCTGTCCACTTCTGTCCATCTCCATGGCCCCACCGTTTGTCCTTGGACCACGGCAGTAGCTACCTTTCCACCACACTGCCCCCAGCCCCAGTCCACTCTGTGCACAGCAGCCAGAGTAAATTAAGACATACTCTGATCACATTTCCCTGCCTAATACTCTTTAGAGTCTCCCCACTGCATGTGGAACACTGATAAGAGCTAAGTGCGCTGCCTACATAGGACAGGGTGTCTATCTGTCAGCCTTCCTCCAGCATGTTCACCTCGTCGTTCAGGTTGCTCTGGTCTTCCAGCAGTAACTTCAACCCACCAGACTTGCCCTCTGCAGGGTCTTTGTGTCTCTTTGCACAGTTTCTTTGTCCAACGCATTTGTGGACAACGCAGAGTTCATTCTAATCCTTCACATTGGGGCTGAGGCACTTCCTTCTCGGGCCAGCCTTCTCTGCTAATGCTGTGTCAAGGTGGACCTCTACTCTGCTCTGTACTTTTCCGTCATAGAGTCTGGCAAATTTCTTTAAGAATTATTTTATCACTTGGTTTGTTCATGTTTTCACGGACTATTCTCCAACTAGTATATGAACGGCAAGTAGGAGGAGTGATCATGTGTATTTATTCTACGCTGCAGTCCCAGGGCCGAGGACAGTAACTGGCACTATCGCTTAATAACATTTGTTAAATGCATAAACACAACAGAAAGGGGGGAGGTGAACAGGGAATATAGCAGCATCCTAAGTTCTTTTAGATTTCCCTGCACAGTGTTACCTATTTATATATAATTATGTTCTGCTGTATAGTCACTTCATGCTCATCTATGAAAGGTGACTGATTTAAAAAATGAGTACCTCATTAATAAATAATAGAAGGCTATATCCTTTTTTGGGGGGTGGGGAGTTTTATTTACACTAGTTGCCAATGTTTCCTACCTTGACATTTTCAAACATTTTCAAGACTGTACCATATGTACACCCATGGCGATATCATGTCATTGTATGGCAAAACCAATTAAAAAAAAAAAAAAAGACTGTACCAGCATCTTGGAATTTACCTCTATGCATCACTTTGTAGTGCTGGCAAATATGGGCATTTTTCCTTGGGGCTCTGTATCCAGCCTTTGTGGACAGCCACTTCTGTTTGAGTTGAGCAGTTGGTGGAACTGAGCGGAGCAGCGGAACCCAAGTACGCTATGGAGGAACACTTCCGAGACTTCGCCACCGGCACAGCTAAACAGACCAGGCGGCAGTGCTGACTTCAAGTAGTCACTGAAACGTCTATGAAGCCACGACCTCTTTGGCACTTTTGAGCTTTTTTTTTTAATTGACTAATTTAACCAGGTATCCTTCTACTTTACTGCAAGGAGGATTTATTTGTACTCCTTGCAAGCATGACTTCATTCTGACATTTCTACTTCAGAACAGACAGAATCTCTAGAACACTATGTTTGATTAATTTCTGTTAAGGTTTAAGAGCACCCCAGGCATGGAATTTTGGATAAATATCTGTCCATCTGCTCACTTCATAACAGGTCGCATGTTCGTATTTTACATTCATTAGCAACAGAAAGTATCTATCAATGCCAGTCCTATTATTATTATTATTACCCAGCATCACAACTTCTTTCTTTTGGGGTCCAACTTCTTGTCACACAGGTGCCTTTCAAATTAGTGAGCCTCAGGATCACTGGGTAAGTTATCAAAAGTGCAGAGTGCTGGACCCTCTCTGCAGATTGTGGCTCAGTAGGTCTGAGGCAGGGCGCAGGAGTCTGCAGGTGATCGGGGCGCTGAGGGCGAGCGGCGCTATGCCGGAAGTCACCCATGCGGTCTCTCTCCTCAGCAGGGCCCTGACCGCACTTTTTAAGGTCCCACCAGCACTTTGCCCAATCATCTGGCATACTGTAGGCATTAATAAATTTTCACTGAATGAATTGCTCATGAGATTAGAAAGTTTATTTTATGACTTTATGAAACATCTAATGAAATATTCTCACTGGTTTATCTTTTGAGTAGTAGCTAATACTAAGTTTTTTTTCTAAAAGGACCACATTTAAGGAATATAAGTTTATGTTTAAAGCTGTCTGTGAATACAATGAAATCGAATATTTTAATGACCTCCATGTGGCTAACAGCAGGTGGAATTACTGTGAAGAATACAAAAGAAAAGAACTCTTTACTACTTCAATTCCATTAAATGGTTTGAAATAAAGTGCTGACTGTTGTCTCCTGAACTCTCAACCCTAAATATAGTTAATTAAACAAACTTTATTTGTTTTAAAAGCATTACTTGGAGAAGGAAATGACAACACACTCCCATGTTTTTGCCTGGAGAATCCCATGGACAGAGGAGCCTGGCAGGCTACAGTCCATGGGGCTGCACAGAGTCGGACACGACCTAGTGACTAAACCACCACCAAAAGCATCATCATACCTTAACTCACGGCAGACATACGACAGGCTCTTTTCTGTAATATATGGCAAAACAGTTTTAAAGATCAAAGACAGTCTTAAAATATTTGAATAGAATGTGATTTATTTAAAAATAAGAGATATCTGTTAAGTTTAAAGAGAAACTGGAAAGAATACCAGAAGGTGGAAACTCAGAAATGATCTCTAAAACGCCATCTAAAACCCGTTACTTTTAAACCTGAAAACTATCACCACCAAAAGCAAGAAGCCTGCTAACAATTACACAGAGAGTCTAGCTCAGTGCTGACTGTCAGTATAAACTAGGAATTGTAGGAGTTGAGTGTAAGGTCATGGTTATTATGAAAACTGAGAAAAGTTCAAAGAAGAAAAACTGCATGGAATCAAAAGACAGGAGGCGGCAGCGGGGGAGAAAGGACAGGGCGGAGTCTGAAGACCAGAGTCTGGGGATCAGCAGCACGGCCTTGGCCGAGTCACACTCAGGAAGGCTCAGCCTCGGCTTGCTCGGACACACCACGCTTTGCGTTATGAGCGCCTTGTGAACGGCTGACTGTCAGTACTGGACTGCCACCACGGAGGCACGGATGCAAGAAGAACAGAACGAGACGGGCCTCGGCTGGCACCCACCTTTGACGGTTTATCCAGGGTCGCCAGTTTGTGCACAATTCACCCACTCACCGACCACTCTGCGCTCACAGTCGGGGAAGACGCGTCACAGCGGCTGACTTACCAACGATGAACAGTCACTGCAATTACACCTAAGATAATGTGCCTTAACTTCTCAAGGATTCGTCACATCAGGTGAATTAAAGCTCAAAAAAACAGAAATTCTACAGCCTTTCTGGTTTTCCTAAGTATTTCATTTAATTCAATGCTGAATTGATTGAATGCTGATTTAAAGAAAGCTATAAAAGACATTTTTGGACAATTGGAGAATTTGAATATAGACTGGATATTAGATGACATTATGGAATTATTATCCATTTTCTGAGGTGTAATAATGGTGCCACAATTTTATATGAGAATGTCCTTACTTTTAAGAGAACATACTAAAGTGTTCAGGGTAACAGGGGAAAAAATGAACAATTGTACACTTACTGCATTTCACTGTATTTGTTGATTGTACGATCTAACATTTTGTTTAACAACTAAGAGAAAAAATGCTGTCAATAAAAATTATACTGTATGCAAAAAAAAAAAAACCAACTAAGTATTTCAAATATATAAGGAATCTATGGTAAGTATACAGACTTTAAACAATATCCCATCCCGCAGACAGGGTTCCTGTACGGCCTCTGACACGTATCCAATAGATTCCCTTACATTTTACCGTGTTGATTTGATTCCGCTTGGGGTTTTCATTTTGACTCGCTATTCTCCCTTTTGCAAAGTGTAAGGCAGGGTTAAAAGTTAGAAATCGATGATTTATTTCAGGATACATTTCGCCCTAACTGTCTGACTTTGACCATTCCATTTATTTTCATTTGAGAAACTCTGAAAAAAAAAAAAGAAAAGATGGGAATCGGAGAAGAGTAAAGGATGTGAACTCGCATCCCACATAATCAGCTTCGTGCCAGGAGCATACACAGGAAGACGTCTGGGTTCTCAGGTGAGAGGAGGGCTGTGGCTGCTCTCGAACTCAAGGCACCGTGACTGCGCTTCCATGTAATATGACTCGGGGGTCTAAGCACCACCGTGAGACCCGAAAAACTGCGGATTCCTTTGTGGTATCTGGCATTCTTCTCTCCATAACTGACTCAGATTTGCTTCACCTCTTTTACTTCCATGACAAATCTAGGCTTTGAGAAAAGAATTATTTTTATTGTAGAATAATAATAATACAAAAGTGAATTTTGAGGGAAAAAAAGCTATTTCAAATGACATATTTGATTATGTCCATTGCACTACAGATTTCAATGAGAACAAGTCTAATCATTTTTTCAGTCACCCAATATATTAAATGAGCATTTCGTATAAACTAAATGAATCTTTTTCTTAATTTCAAAATAGTCAATATGACAGAATAAACAGACACAATATTCTTATACTCAAAAAATACTTTAAATTTTCCATGCCTACACCGAAGTTATTGAGAGGTTCAGTTAAGCCTTAAACCTTTTTAAGCAGGGTAACTTTGCCAAAGGTGTGTTTTCCTTTCTGAAACTAGGTATATACTCATGTTGTTAAAGGTTGCTTTATTATTTTGTTTCCTATTTTGCTTTCTTTCTTTGATTTTCCTCTCCTCTTTCACTACACACTCTTTGTCTACAGATTGGCTCTAATTACTGTATCTGAAATGTAGCCTCCAGCATCTGTCCTGGGGGAAAGGGAAGAGGGGAATCGCAGCCACTGCTAGTGAGTACATTTCAGACAGGCCCCTGACTTGCGGAGTCTTAAGAGCTGGAATCTCTGTGTATTATATCTCCTATAAAAGCATGAAAATGCACTTTGAACTGCTTAGACACATTTCATCACGCACTTCAATGTTCTTTGTCAGTGCATAAAGTACTGTTAAAAAGCCAGGTACCAAATCTCGGCTTAAAACATAGCACTAGCATGATTGGAAATAAAATGTGTTCTGAAAGTGTGGATGTCAGGTCAGGTGACCTGAGAGACTTATTCCAAGGAGGTTATCACTGTCGTCCGTCTACAGAAAAGAATGGTCAGTAGATCAAAAGCTGTCTTTTGTTCCATTATACTTAGTTCACACAAGGTGCTATTTAAATAGAAAGTAGTATTTTATATGTTGCTTACACGTCTATTTCCTTTGAGAAGAAGCAAGGACGCCTAGATGAGACTGTTTGCTATGTATGAAGAGCAGCCCTCAAAAATCAAGGGCTCTTAAGAACTGATTTGAAAGTAACTGCCATCTTTTCACACTGGCAGGAGACCTTAGCAAACATATATAAATATTACGGACTTGCCTTAGCATTTCTGTAAAAACCAAACTAAAACAAACAAAATAATGCTCTTGATTCTCAGAAGAGGCACATGAGCACACACACACACTTCTCTGTCTCTCTCTCTATACATACACACACACCCCTCATTTCAAAATATTGTGCCTCATCTTTCTTAACAGCAAGTGTGGTCAGTGGCGACGGAACACTTTCCAGGGACTGTTAGGGACCTTTAAGGAAGAAGGTGAATGTGTTCGCATGGTTTGCCTTAAAAGCATTTTATACCCTAGGAGGACTTAGGAAGGAACGATACAGTAAAAAGAATGTCTTTCTTATTGTACAATTCTATCAAACAGAATTACATATGCCACTTTTTCTCCAACACTTTTGAAAGATGTAAACGTGTAAGCTGGCACGAAGGCCCATTCTTCCACTTACTAAGCCAGAGAAGAACGCTAAGTAACACATCTGAGCTGGAACGCCAGCCCCAGTTTGCCCATAGGCTTTCAAGATCTCATTAGCAAATCAGACTGAACAAGTGAAGACGCAAGGGCGGGGAAGCCGAGACTGCATCACTGCAGCGACCGTGGGGGCAGGGGGCGGCCACAGGGCACCACATGCCACCTACTCATCGAGTAGGAGGCCTGTTGGCAAGCTCAAGAAATCCTGGAGGCTCTGGGGCTGTAGATACCACTAGAGTCAAGAGTCCAGTAACACAGAAAAACTTAATTGGGAATTTTCTTTTGAACTTAAAACACTCAGTTATAATATTGACACCCAATGTTAATAATACTATAGTTCATACCAGCCATTTTGCTGTATGTCATCTGCTCAAAAAAAGTCTTACTTCTTTATCACTACTGTACATGTGATTGCTGTTTAAAAAGCTTCATGATATTTTTCCCTTTAGTTAGCGTTAATTGCACTATTGGATGAGTTTGAGAATAACCTTGATTTTTCAAATGCAGTATTTTATAATCCCTCATTAAGACCCTCGGAAGCCCCAGTGTTTATGTAACTATTTTACACTCTTGAATGTGCTCTCATTCTTAATACTGAAACCATCAATGTATAAATCCTTTCCTTGTTTTACGTAATAAGATTATTCAACCTATTGTTGAATGGGGTCAGAGAAGCTTGTAAGTCATTTAATTTACTATTTATTTCCTCTAAAATCATCCCTAGAGGCTGAGAGTCCTCTGAGGATTGCCGCTTTCCTGCCGCCTCTGGCTAACTATGCCTCCTCCCCTGTGCCACCTTCCGCCTTGGAAGATCTGACAAGCGTTCTTCTGTCCGGCTTTCCTGAATTCGGAGCTATTGATGACTTCACATGAGAAGGCCGACTGATGTCACACAAAGGCCCCGATGCAGGTGACGTCTGGAGATGTGCTAAGAAGCTCATTATTTTCACAGCACAGTGATCTGCCTGTGGAATTTTCTGCAAGCATTTCCAAGGGACAAGACGTGAGAGCCTCCGTTCCTGTTTTGTACTGACTTCTGACCTAACACCAAACCAGTAAATCCCATCTGCAAATAGGAGGCTGGGTGTTGGCAAGGCCACTTTCCTAAATATTTTACAGTGGTAAACTCTCCAGGTTATAAATTACAAGAGAAATAAGATGATCACCTTTCCCCCAGGAACTTGTAGTCAACACTTACTTTTGTATTATGTTAAGCAGGCTAGCAGGAATTTAGCAGTGCACAGAAAATCAAAGAGGAACAAAAATTAGACTAAACAATTCATCATTGTAGATAACCATGGATAAGAAAAACAGCTGAGAAAAATACAACAGCCAATGTGAGCATATGAAAATGTTTAAGTTTTTTAAAAATACAAGATAAAACTTGGGGAACAAATAAGTCCTATTATTTTAAGCAAAAATGCCATGTTCTCATAAACATAAAACAGCGTGAATTAACTTAGAGATAAAAAAAATTACATGATGTATATGAAACAGCCCATATTATTGGAACATAAATAGGCTGAGATACTCAGTCCCCAGTTGGTCAAGCATAGATGTAGATCAGCCCCATCTTATTCAACCTATTGTGTGCAGTGATTCTCCGAGAGCAGAATAAAGCACTCAGAAGCCAGTGTTAGGCTGATTTTCATCTTCTGGGAAACTCCACTTAACAGCTCTGAATGTCATTAACAACCTGTGAGACAGTTACTCAAGGGCTGCCGTAGGCTGACGTGGGAGCTTTCAAAATACACACAGAAAAGCAGCTCATGGCTACAGGTCTTTTTGCAGAATAAATCCAGCGGCCAAGGTCCTGAAAAGCTCACTCTGACCCCCACAGCACTTCTCTGCCTCTCCTAACTGTGAGATGGATTTTTGTTGGCAGGCAGTAATACTGTAAGCTCCTTGAAGGGAGAAAATGTCCCTGTGTTTCTTTCTCTCCTGTGGCACCTTGCGTATTTCTAAGCCGACGGCAGGCGTGCAATAAACAGATGTGGAACTGAATTACAGCCTGTGATCACACACCTGTCCCCATCAGCAGAACCCCATACTCCGCTCACTGCGATAGTGAGGGTGCAGGGGTCAGGGGCGGCACTCTTCCTAACGGTGTGCTGACTGACAGGGCAGAAAATCAAATCAGGAAGGCCGGCCGACCTCTGAGTTGGGCGGACAGGCTGCGCACTCACTGCAGCAGCAAGGTCAAGACCAAAGAGATGCAGGTCCAACCTTTCAGGACATGGCGAGGACCTGGACTGACCATGTCTGATTATCTGCGCCATTTCGTCAGCATCACCTGGGAGCAACCCATGGGCTGATGGCAAACAACGAGAGGGGAGCTCAAAGTACACAACGCTGGACCGCTGCAAATGCACCGGGAGAAGAAACGCACTTGCCAACAGGCTTCTCGCGGATTATGCAAGCCTGCCAGGGAGACAGGAAAACAACGGCTTTCTGGTGACCCAAAATGGGATTAACGTAAGCCGGATGAGTGTTTGAAATTCTTTAAAGAATCCAGTGAAGTATCATTCAAAATGATACAGCCAAGCTGTTAAAAAAAAAAATAGTCCTGGGAAAACAGAGAAGCTGAGATGAATCTGGTTATCAGTAATCAGGAAATGAGACAGCTCCTACTGAGAAAAACTATGGGGGAAAACATTCCAGCCATCAAAGTCCCTAGTGTCTATGAATCTAGGGTGGAAAGGGTTATTAGTCACTTAGCTGTCTGTTACTACATCAGTCTTCACAAATGGTAGTCAGATCATTTCAATACTAAAGACAAAAATAATTACACTGTATGTAAATATGTATCTAAATGATTTTTACTTTTAAAAACAACCTCACTCTCAGCTACTAAAAAGCTCCTTTAATTCTAAGGGAGACAGTCAGTGGGTAACTAAGGCATCGCAATTTACATCTGCTTAGTGGTGATATATTAGTCCACTCTCCAGAGGGCTTCAACTTGATTTTCTCCATATGTTGCCCATATGTTATATTACCATAAACATATCTTCTAGAAAACAGCCATATGCTTCACTTTTATACCTGAATAATAGTGGCCCTTCCTTATCCTTTGGTTGTTATCTCTTCTGTGAATTTTGAAATATTTACTGGAACTATATATGAAAGAAATATTTTCAAAGCAGCGGAATATAATCTCTGTCATGCATAACCCTATGTCATGCATTTCTAGGATCTACAAACTTCTTTCCTATAATACTAAAATTCCCAAGCTTGTATATCAAGATAAGAATCACTATTTACATTCAGGTCAAACATAATTTAGCTTGAATTTTAATGCACCTTCCCAGCCAGTGTTCCCAAGTATGGTCTGGAAGTGGAGGCTCCTTCTCTACTGATGAATGAGTCAGGGATAATCATCATCAACCCTGTGATATCAGCAACAGTTCATGGTTACGGAATTCAGGTGACGTGCAAGTATTGTGCTATGAGATATTGCATGTCACTTTTCATTTTACCTACAAGTGAAATGTAGATAAAAATGTAGTAATGATGTTTACAGCTATATTATTTTCAGGTTGCACTCACTGTAATTTCCAGTTATCACTACGGTGATTTTGCATATACGAGACTGTAAAAATCCTGGTGCTTTTAGGGCATACAACATGAGAAAAAGTAAACAAACACCCTGACTCCTTGCTGGCTCTCTTGCTAACCCGTCTTCTTTCCTCTAGCCTTCTAACTGCTAGAGCCAGCCCCGAGCAGAAAGGGCTGTGCTGGGCCGGTCTCAGCGACGACCCCTGGGTGGCCGGCCGTGACCACCCAGCATTAGTGTGTATGCGACTGTTTACTTCGGCTGCTTTAAAGTGGGAGATGCAGAGTCAGTCCCTACCCTCAGGGGAGTTTCATTATTTCATGTCCGATTTTGTGGCGGTCACCCTGTTGCCAGTATCCACTATTTCTAATCACTGAAATTACACAATAATTCTGCTCAAATACAATTTGAATTATTTCACTGTGCTGCTACAGCACATCCTTTCAAAACCCAGGATCGTCTCTTTATCTTCCAGAGTCTTCTACCAACTGATTCCAGGTAGGTCTGTCTACTCTTTCCCAAAGCCAGCCCATTAGGCTTTGGACAAGAAGGGCGGGAAGGCCCCATCAACCTAGATCAGACTCATGCAAACTTCACTACCCATGTTCAACCCATTTCATGCTCTGATCTCTCTCAGAAAATACTTAAGACTTATATCCAGATGGAAAACAGTTAGAAGGCAATAAGAATAATAGCAGTGAACATCTGTTTATTCTTGCCTGAAAAATTCCATGGACAGAGGGTCCTGGTAGGCACAGTCCCTGGTGTCGGACACAACTGCGTGAATGAGCACAGATGGTTAGGTACAGTGTGAGCCACGACGCAAAGAGCAGTGTCCCACTTAATGCTCACACACCTAGGAAGGAGGGAACAGTATTATTCTCACTCATTTTCAGAAAATGAAATTGAGGCTGAGAAACATGGCATAACTTGCTCAAGGTTATACAGCTGGTAGGTTGTTGGGATGTCATTTGAAGCCAGGATCCCCACAAAACGATCTTTACACTGAGTCTCCTTTATTCACACATTGAGTCCTCACTATGTTGTCGGCACTGTATAGTAGGACACAGACTAGCAAGGCGTGGGCCCAGCCCTCAGATAACTCCATGTTTCATGTGTGTGGGAGGTGTCATGCAGCTAAACACACGGGCCTGCCTGTTCAAGAAAGTGTGGAGTGTTGTTATGGTAAACACTTCTGCATGTGTATTAAGTAAGTATGCTGTACCTTTTACACTTACACAGCACTACACACCAATATCAATAAAATTATATCTCAATGAAACTGGAAACCGTGGAGTCCCTGGAGGGTGTACAGACGCAGCACACCGGCGCGGGCATCTGCATGGGGGGTGCGGCCCTTTGGGGGAGGATCTCAGGTGAGCAGCTGGGCTGTTTTCTGCTGACGAAGGGATGTCAAGTGTGGAGGCCCACAGCTGGGATGTGCACTTTAAAAGGCCAGGCTCCTCAAACCCGGCCGCACGTTAGAATCATCAGGGGATCTTTTAAGGAGATACTGGAGCCCCGACCCCACTTCCAGAGAATGAAGCCCAATTGATCTGAGGGAGGGCCTGGGCATCAGCATTGTCAAAAGCGCCCTAGGTGATCCAAACATGCCATCCAGGCTGAGAAGCTGAGAAGGACGTTCTCCTGGCTTCTGGTATCTCATTCACAAAATTGAAAAATGTACTTTGGTTAACACTTGCCACACAAACAGCAAAACAGAGCCACCAACTCAGAAGATTTCACCTAAGATGATTCTAAACAGTCTCAAAGAAAAGTCATTGCTAAACCAAGTGAAAATTAAACACACACACACACACACACTTTGCTTGCGACTGCATGCTGAGGGTAAGGACTTACTGGCAAGGCATGAGCCAGAGCTCTGAGGGGCTAGCGACAGCACAAGGTGATGAAACAGGAGGGAGATGACATGGAAAGAAGTAAACAGAAAATCAACCACTCATCTTAATAAACCCTCTTTTTCTAAAAATTCCACAATTCTCTCTCAATGCATCTTGGGTGACCATCGTTAAAAATCAAATGTGTTTTTCCACTGCTGGGACAGAAGCAGAGCTAAACTCTGCCATGACTGCAGATGACGCCCGGCCGAGCTGCGGGATGGACAGCCCCGCGATAGTGAACCTTATGCCAGCTCCTGGGTACATGACGAGTGGTCCACAGTTTCTTCCGCGGTGAGGCCACTGGGGATTCGGCTGCAAGCGCGTATTTTTACAGACACCTCAGCTAATGGCAAAGTCCTAATGCAAACTTTAGTGCTTGGGAGCATTAAATAGGTTTGGGAGGCTTCCCCAGAGGGCTTCAGTTCCATTAACACAAGACTTGGTGGCTGAGGATGGATATAATCCCGATCCCACGTTAGAGATAGCGAAAGAAAAACTCCTCACTGTCTTCAGGTTGGCACTCACGTTTCTAGAGATAAGACCCTTTCAGGGTTGAGAGGACTGAAGAATCCAGGTGGAGCCTGGTTCAGCATCTTACCCGGCGCCCTTCCCCCCGTGGGGCTCGAGAGGCAGGATAGAGCCAAATTACCTCGGCTGTTAGGGCAGCAAAGGACTCCGTGGGCGCCTCCGGTGACCGGCGGTGGGAGGCGCTGCTGCGGACCGGGCTGCAGACCCTGCGGGCTCCGCGCGCCAGCTGCCTGCGGAAGTGTCCGCGGCCGGCTCGGAGTGGCCACGGCGGACAGTGTGCGTGCACGGCCTGCGCGCGGGCACTCCGGCGGGCGGCGGCCTCCTCCGGGCGCAAGGCTGCAGCCTGCGTGGAGGCAGCGCCAGCAAACCCGCCTAGCCGCCGTGGCCGTTCGTGGGAGCCCGCCGGGCCCTCGCAGGGCCCTCGCCCACCCCCGAGGGCCCGCGATTCGCACAGGGTCCGCCCTCAGCCTGTGCGGCGGTCCCCAAGTCTGCAGCAGGACCTCGGCATTAGCTGCTGCTGTCCAGTCAGTGAGTCGGGTCGGCTTCCTCGCGACCCCCTGGACGGCACCCCGCCAGGCTCCTGTGTCCGCGGACTTCCCCAGGCCAGACCACCGGCGTGGGTGGACCTTCTCCAGCGGACCTCCCTGGGCCGGGGCCGAACCTGTCCCCGCTTGGCGGGTGGCTGCGCGCCCCCCGAGCCACCTGGACGCCTCTGCCCGGGCCGCGCGGCCTGCCAACGCAAGGCCGTCCTGGAGCGCTCCGAGCCGCGGGGTGTCCGGGGGCCGCACGCAGAGGGCGCCGGCTGTCCTCGGACCCTCAGCAGCCCCTCAGCGTCCCTTCCTGGCCCCCTGTGCGCCCGCAGTGCGGGCTCGGAACCGAGGCCTTGGACTCTTCCGAGCCGGTCCAGGCCGCGGCTCCAGCCGACCTTGCCAGCGCGCGCCCCCCTCCCGGGACGCCCTCCGCGCCGCGGTCGGGAAGGTGCACCGAGGACCAGCCCGCCCGCCTCTGCCTCGGTGCGGCCCCGGCGGCGCTGCTCGCTGCCCTCCGGCTCCTCCGGCCGCGCCCCGGCCCGCGCGGGCAGGCTCTCGACCCCTGCCGCCCGGGCGCCCCGCGCGTTTCCGGACAGAAGGCCTGGGCAGGACGCGGCCACGCACGTCGTTCGCCTTCCCGACGGCTCGCAGGCCGCTGGGGTGGAGGGAGAGGGTGCGGCGCACAAGGCCCGGGCGATCGACGCTCCGCGCTTTACAGGAGCGGTCCGCCGGCTAGCCCGCCGTCAGGATGGTTGTGACCAGCAGTGTGCAGATCCGATCGTGCTGGGCCATGCTTGAAAGCCTCTCGCGGCTACATCTGGTAGAAAGGGCCGCACTGCGGTTGCCTAATGTAGCATTTCCGACCACATTAAATAAACTCCTGAGGTTGAAGGCGCCTCGCATGTTAATGCCACCTTTGTCCTCCTGTGCCTGGGCTGCGTCATGCCCTTCATCTGAAGGGTTTCTGTTCATCCTCCCCAGTTCAGTTCAAATGTCACTTTTATTATCGGGTAGCCTTCCTTGACTCCTCTCAATGGTCAGATCCTCCCTACACACCTTCTTCAGTTTCATAGCACTTTATATATTTTTCAATTTTGTATGTATTGCTCAGGATAAAACTTCCAAATAAACATAATGGCAATTTTCTGCCTGTATTTATATTGAAATTACTGTTATTTCAAACAAGTTTGAGAGTTTTGCTAGAAGTCTGCTTCAGAGACATTTGATGTTCACACCAAAAAAGTAGTCTTAAGAGTTTGGAGGTACATCTCATTTCAAGTTAAATTAAAAAAAAAAAATCACTCTCTAGTTTCATCACTAAGCTTATTCTAAGGAAATTATAATCCTTGCCAGAAATTAAATCTACCCTTAAAGAAAAATTTACCAATGACGATGGTTATTAAATAATTTATAAAAGACTTTGAATGTAATTTTAAAAAGATAAATTTCCAAGAGCAAGGGCAGCCATCTTGAGAGAAATACTTTTGTTAGGATATTAAGTCTGATGGGAATGTTATATGGTTTAGAATGCATTCTTTCATTAATTAAATGACATTGTGTAAAGGACGGAATACTCAACAAATAGTTAACACACTTTAAAAAAATGGATTTGGATGGATAACATGTAAGTATAATTTTGAATAGAAAAGGCCTCTAAAAGGCAAAATAGAAGGAACAAAACACAGCAAAAAATGATAAATACAACTACATTAAAATGAGACATGTTCATGAAGATACCATAAACAGAGTAAAGTCAAGCCATAGATGGAGAAGATATTTACAAAGCATGTAACTGACAGAAGTTTAGCATCCAGATTGTCTAAGAATGCTTCAAATCAATAAGATAAAAACAATCTCCTAGACAGACAAACAAAAAGATACCAACAGGCAATCTAAGATAAGACGGTCCAATAAACATATCTAAAAATTCTCTACCTCATGAAAAAATCAAGTAAATACAAATTAAAGGCATGATGAGATATCACTTCACACCAATCAGATTTGTGAACATTAAAAAGTCTGGCAACACCAAACATTGGCAGGGATGTCAAGCCATGAGAAATCTTACACCTGATGGTGGAAGTGTAAATCAGCACAACTTTGGAGAGCAAACTGGCAAAATCTAGCAAAGCTGGAGATGTACTCCTCCTAGATTTATTCTTAGACACAAAGAGATGTATCCAAGGATATTCACTGCAGCACCGTTTGTGACAGAAAATGAGAAAACTCACCTAAATGTCCTTCAATTGGAGAATGAATAATTAAATTGGGACTGTTTACAAGATGGCAAAAATGAATTAACTAGGACACATATACCAACATGGATAAGTCAAAAAAGCATAATGCTGAACAACAACAAAAAAGAAGAAAAAATGCATATAGTAAAGTATCACCTACATAAAATTTTAAAACCTGCAAAGGAATGATCCATATCGTTCACAGATACATACAGATGAAGCAAAAATAAACTGATGTGTGTGGGACCGATGAATACCAAAATCAGGAGAGTGGCTACTTTTGGAGGGGAAAGATGAAATTAAGTATGAACTTTAATTCTGCTGTAGTCCTATTTTTTATTTTTTTTTAAGCTAAGGTATACTGATGCTTCCTATGGGTAAAGGCAAGGCAACCCACTCCAGTACTCTTGCCTGGAGAATCCCACTGACAGAGGAGCCTGGTGGGCTATAGTCCGTAGGGTTGTAAAGAGTCAGACACGACTGAAGCGACTTAGCACACACGCACCATACTGATGTGTGTACACTATTCTCTATGCTTTTCTGAATATCTAGAATTTTCAGTTTAAAAAGTCAATCACTTTGAAGACAATTCTTTCTGAAAGAAGCTGCCGTAACATGCACCGCCACGATGACAAATTCAGTAGCCAGACATGTCCCAGTATCTGACAGCAGACTGGTGAGACTTTAAACTCCTCAGACAGCGTTATCAGTTCTACAATTAGAATTTACCTCAAGGTTTGGGCAGTCCAGCCCTCTCGGTTTACCAGCAAGGACGCGGCAGGGTGACTCACTTGCTCAGTGAGTGACAGGGGGGAGACAGCGGGGCCACCACAGCGGCCACGCGGCCCGGACACGGGGCAGCCAGGGAGCAGCCTCTGCAGGCACGCAGTCCAGCGTTCTCACGCTGTCACTTTCATCAGTCTGACCTAATCTTGAGTCACAAATATGTATCTTGAGACTTTCACTGGGGACAGGAACCCCTGGATGCATTCTGGATTTGAATGACTTCCGAACTATGAAAGAATTTTTTATCAGATGAAAATAGTAAGGTACAGAAAGAACAGTGCACACAATGCGGCGCTGCTCTGTAAAACACAAAGGGAAACAAGGGCACTGTATGCGTTCGGCCTGTGTGTGCAGAAAAACGCTCACACGGGGTACGTCAGGGCAGTGGCTAGCTGTTAGCAGGGGTGGGGGCTGGGAGCGCACCGGGGCTGCGCGGTGCCTCTTCCCCGTACACTTTTTATATCTCTTCTATGGTCAAACCCACATGGTCTTCCTCATCTGTCGCTCTCAGCGAACTCCAGTTCCCCACCTCTTATCATGGACTGGTCAGAAAATCCGAGCGTACAGTCAGGGCCGGACAGGGGGGACAATGGCCACGCCCCGGCACTGCTGATGGACCCCCAGCTTCCAGGGCTCAGCCTCTTCTGCGCCGAGGTTCCGGTTTTAGCCCCCAGCTGGAAACCACTCACGCCTGTTGCTTTCTCCTTAAAGCTCTGGTCTCAAGCTCCTGTAGGTCTTCAGCTTTTCTCCTAAGGACACCGTCTTATAACATTTTCCTTAAGACCAGGAGGTAACACAGAAGGAAATCTTCAGAAGGCAGTCAGCTCTCCCTGGGCTGTAAGGTGCTCAGCTCTGTCTCAACGTCTAAAACGAGCCTCCTGGTCCCCTTCGCAACTCGTCCCGGGCTGACCCCTGGGCTCGAGGTGGCCGCGACTCCCACGGGCCTGGCTGCAGTCGGACTGACTGACGCCGTGCTGTGGACTCTCGCTAGGGTATCTACCCTAAGCTCTTTTCCCTTCTCTTCTCCAAGTCTCACCTGCTGATGACTAAAATCTGAAGTTCTCACTAATATACTTTTTCTATGATTGTTTCCAACCATCAGGTGGAAGCTACTTCTTCTTGAACTTAGAATTTGGTTCGTGTTCTACAGTTACTTCCTAAAGGGCTGGGTTCTGAAAGAGAGCTTCAGGGAAAATCAAGGCAGTCGAGAGAACCCTAGCTTGAGGATCTAAGGCGCCAGGCTGGACGAAGACCAACTTGTCTGGCCCTTAGTCTCCTCCCCACCGAAATGAGTTGTCTGAAAGGGTCCTCACAGCCCTAAGATCCTGTGGTCCTCCTCTTTCTGCTCCTCGCTGTGCCTCTTCCAGCTCTGTCCCTTCTCTCACCTCCGCGTCCGAGACACACCCTGAACAGAGCTGTTTGGACACATGGCACACCAGTCTCACAGAAACAGAGAAGACTTGGAAGCATAAAGGAGCAAATGGGAATTGCTGCCTGCCAACTGTTCTCATGGGGGAAAAGGCAGTTTCTTCTAGAGAGAAAAATCTCTTGAGGTACTAAGGTTATCAGAAAAAGGCTCCACCTTCTAAGGACATTGTCTTACAAAATTTCCCTTAGTAATGTGAGGTAATAGAGAAGTAAGCCTCCTGAGAGTAGTCTTTCAACTTTAACATCCATTCATTTGGTCACCCACTAAGATATATTCTGAGCAGAAAATCACGTAAGTAATTAGGTCTCTTTAATTTGCATCAATACTTTTAATCATCAGAGTCATCCTGCAGCTAAAGCTGGAAATCTGGGCACCACCCCAGAGTGCTCCCGTTCCTTGCCCACACCCCCACCGCATTCTGAGGACCCCACTCCAGAACAGATCTCCCCTTCCACTTCTCTGCTACTCTTCTGCCCTCCAAGCCACGCCCCCCTAAACCAACAGCCTCCTGGGGGCCTCTCTGCTGTCAGCCCATTCTCCACTCTTCTCTCTGCAGAGCAGCTGGAGCAGTCCTTTTAAAGCCACAAACCTAGCTACGTCAGTCCCCAGGGAGCACCCTTCAAGGGCCTACCAATAGCTTTTGAATCAAATCTATACCTTTTCCCTCATCTTCAGGACATACAGGATTTGGTTTCTGTCTCCCTTTCCATCATTAACTAGCTGTGTGAGCTTCAGCAAGTTCTAAGATCTCTCTTTACATTATAAAGCTTATGCTATAAAAATGCAGCTAAGAAGTAGAACCTGCCTGTAAAGTGCTTATGACAGTTCTTGGTCCATACCAAGTACTCAGGGAGTGGTCACTATTTGAATATTTTATAGTCAATAGAGACAGACTATCTATTCTGTGTACCACACTGAGCTAAGTGCTTCAAAAAACTAATGAACCATTTCTAATACTTCTTCCAACAAATACTCTTTTCTCATTGCTATGTCAACAAGGGGATTACTACATTTAACATAACATTTTTATAAAAGTTAAATATATACATGTACATGTGTGTGTGTGTATAATAAAAATAAATAAAATAAAAAGTCTTTGTAAATAAGATATAAAGTCTTACACTTGGGTTAAAATATCAACAGCACCAAAAATGGCTTAGGGCATTTCACAGTTAATGTGAAGAGAACCTAAGGATTTTAGGTAGTTTAGGATTTTAGTATCTAAGAGAAAAAAGGAGAGTGCATTCAACACCACCTACCTATCCCAATGAGCACACAGAAAAAAATCCAAAAACAACTTAGTCAATGATACTATTTATGTGGAAAGCAAGAGAAGTCACATGTTGCACTCGTCAGATAACATCTGGTTTTATTCCAGGGACCATATTTTAATAGTGACATTAACGTGTGAATTAAGGACCAATTCAGGACAAGTAGGAAGGTAACAGTCCTGCTAACAATGTTATATATAAGACAGTTAAGTGGAGTCATCATCCCCGGGAAGAAAAAGCTTGGAAGAGAGGATGGAAAAGATACTTCAAATATTTGAAAAGACTTGTTATAGAAAGCACACTATGAACATCCTGGTGGGCAGATGTGGACCCAAAGTATAGAAAGCATAAGGAAGATAACCTCAATTCTTACTATTTGGAACTATTCAAAAACAGGGGGGGAATACTTGGGAAAGTAACAAATGTCTCTTCATAGGAAAAGTTTTAAGTATAGGCTGAATGATCATCTTCAAAGAACCACATGGAAAGAGATTCCTTTTTGGATAAGAGCAAGGACTAGACAACAATATTAATAGCTAACTTTTCCTAGGCACTTGGGGATGTACCAAGAGCTTTACAGAATTACTAACTCAGTGCTCACAATGACCCTATCACGTAGACACCACCATTTTTCTGATGAGGAAATTGCCCCTGGTCCAACAGAAAAAAGCCGAACACGAGTCAAATCCAAGCTGCAAGCCTCCAGAACCTGGATTCTCAGCCCTCATATCAGCCAACTTCTAATGCAGCTGTTTCTGGAATCTTCTTTTCCTCTAACGCCCATGTTTCCACCTCTCACAACAACTTTTTGCAGTCACTTGTAACTGGCGTCCCACAGGCCTATGACTTCCTGTCTCTAGGCTCTGTAAGGAAAAGGAAGTTTTTTCTGAAATAGACGAATGTGTGCCGTTTCTCAGAGACGCACAAGAGCGCTCATGTAGGGGAGAGAGCTGTGCAGAGAGCTCGAGTCTGCGGACGCGCCAAGGAGAGGTGCCAGTGCTCAGAGAGGCCCATGAGAGGACCCCTACTCCTTTAGAAAGACACTTTCTGAGACTGTTTTAGACATACAATCATTTAAAATATGTTATACTTAACAAAAAGGTCCAAGAGAAAAATCAAAAGGTATAGCGACCTTTATAGATACTGTCCTCCCATTAAAGGCTGATAACTGCAAGAAGTTATTGAGACTGCTAACATTCTGAGCACAGAGTAACCACCGTGCAACAGTCCCTATAAGGAGAGAGTTTACAGAGTAAACTGTTCAGCAATAATTTGACATCCGTACCAAAACCAAGTGGGTAAGCGAGGTAATGGCAGAGAGCAGAACACCCCAGAGCACGCACAGATATGCGCGTCTGGTGAAAACTTCTGGGGGCATCCCTATGCCTAGATGACTCATGGTCTCATCTGGCACAACTTTGCAGTGATAGGAAAAAATACAATTTGCTCATTTAGAACATGTTTTTGAGCTGGGTGAGAAATAATTTCCCTAAATTGAATATTTGGGAACCAATTACAACCCCAAATCTGCTATTAACCTCAAAATAGGTAATCGCAAGTTTGTGTCTAAATCCATTTGTCATAATGGAGCAAATTAAGAATCACATGATGGACGTGATTCGTGTGTGACAGCTATCGTGAGCACCAGGAGCCCAAACTCAATCCTGACTCCTGCTGCCGCCCAGGCACGTTTTCCGTGCGCACGGGAACACTCCTTCCTGACGCTTCTGCAACACGTCTGCCCTGGTTTCCTGTTGACAGAATACCAGAAGTCTTGGAAAATGCTGGGTGGTGTCACAACGAGAGCTTGCTTTAGCCGACAGTCCCCTCGCCTCTGAAACAGAAAGTTGCCTAAAGATCTGGGGGGAGCAGAGGCTGTGGCTGATGGCACTTGGCACCAGGGAGAACTGCTTCTGGCAGCCCCTGGCAGACCCAGCACGCCAGGGGAACCACGCAAGGCCAGGCCGTGACCCCACCCCCGCGAGACCAAGGGCCATGAGACCAGGGAGGTGGGGGAGAAGTCCTTCCTCATCTTTACCGCCCTGGCACTGGGCAGTGGCCTGGAACGGAGAGGCAAGAAATTAAAGGGCAGTGTAGAAGAGAGGTGAGCAAGCAGGCTCGAATCTTGGCTCTGCCGTGAACTGGCTTATGTGATCCCAGGCAACGTACTTTAGCTAAGCCTCAGTTTCTTGCTACAAAAACGAAAAACAGAGTGGGTATTAGGTAGTATATTAAAACATTTAGTACACAGTTGTGCTTTAAAAAATGGCAGTTTATTGCATGAAATATATTTTAAGGACGAAAGCTGCCTAGGATGTATGAGACAAGGGGAAATAGGAAAGAAGTTTAAGATAGTCATTTTTCATAGATCAAAGTGGGCAACAAAAGTTCTCAGCATAGCACTCTAGGAGGGGATACAAATAACCTCTACTTGTCCAAAGCAGTTTTTTTTTTTAAAGTATAATTGGCTTTTTATCATTGTTCATACGATGGTTCAGAGAGAAAGTCTGTCCCAAAACAATAATTTCTCATGAGAGTGAATAGAATTTAGAATTAATATTTCTTATTCTCATTTTATCTCAACAGATTTCTTAAAATCTGGACATCTTAATACTTGTAGGACTGCAAGGGCAGGAATACACATATGTTAAAATAAACAAGTTTTAGTCTAAGCTTAAGTAGACTATATCTGCCAATTTAAGTGTAGATACATGAAGTAACTGATGGCTCATCTCTTTCCAACATTTTTACATTTTCTCTTTGCCTTCCTCTACAAAATCACCTTTCTATGGTTTTATCTCTTTTAATGGAATAAAATTTGGATTTGATTAGCCTTGCTAATACTTTTAAAATTAAAGTAGCTATTTTAGATGTTGGCAATTTTCCACATCTCCCTCCAACAGGACTGAAATTTTCTTAGTATCATTTCTGGGGATAAAAAACTAATTAGTTATTTGAGACTCCAGTCACAGAATTGGTTGGTGGCTTAGACGGTAAAGCGTCTGCCTACAATGCGGAAGACTGGGGTTCAATCCCTGGGTTGGGAAGATCTCTTGGAGAAGGAAATGGCAACTCACTCCAGTATTCTTGCCTGGAAAATCCCATGGATGGAGGAGCCTGGTAGACTACAGTCCATGGGGTCGCAGAGTCAGACACGACTGAGCGACTTCACTTTATGAGTAATTTAATACAATCATTTTTAATTGAAGGGTTAAATTTGAAAGAAAGAAACTGTTAGGCCTTCAAAGACTTCTTCAAATTATGATTTTTCTGATACGTGTCAACTTCTGGGTTCACAAATGTGTTTGTGTTATTTTAATATACCATCAAATAACTAAGATAATCAAATGATGTTTTCAGTGGTTCTGTTTAATATATTGGCATGTTTCTAAAATACAGACCTGAAGTAAGTCATCAGAGATGAAAGCAAGGTCATTCAAACTATTTAAATGGCATAAACGGCACTTTCATATGTCCTACATACTCTGCCTAAACTATATCGTGTACATGACTGTGTATGCAAATATGATTCAGCCTAAAAAAGTCCAGTTTTGCTTAGAACAGTCAATAAGTTAATTTGACTTTCTTGATGCAAAATAAACAAATATTCAACGCAAGGTGAGCTCAGTACCTTGTGGTTAGTGATCACAGCCTCTGAGAAATACCCTCTAGCCCCGCAGCACATCTGTCTCAGCAGAGAGAGCCCGACAGGAAGCCAGCTGTAACTGTGACTTGCATCCGTGCTGCCATCCCCACGCCGCCTCTCTTCTCTCCCTAACACCGCCATCCGCCCCCTGACAACGCATTCCCCTCTACTCTGTCTTCATCCACCACAGTGCTCCCGAAACTACAGCGCTCCTCCAGGGTCAACCTCCTTCCTTTACCCTCACTAAACAGTCCTCTGACAGTAAAAAGTCAAGTGTGCTTTTATGGACTCAGTTACTACTTGTGGCTGGCAAACTCTGAAATGTTTCTTTATGGAATGTTAAAATGTAAGGGATTTCAAGACTCTCATGTATGAGACAGTGGAAGCTAGAAGCCATCATGTCTCCTGGCCACACGTGACCTGCCTAGCTGGCCTCGGGGGGCGCCGACTAGGACTCAGGGCTCTGCACCCCAGCTGTCTGCTCTCAGCTGACAGAGCTGCACCCGTTTCTGTCCTCGGTGCGTCACTTGGCCTCTTGCATCTCTGTCTTCTGCTTACTGGATCTCACACTTCAAACGTCCCAAACCAGACTTTTCAACCTCTCTCTCAAGCCAGCTCCCAAGAGACACCCCCCTCAGGTAATGTCATTTCCCTCTTCAGGTTATCCCAGCATGAAGTCTTAAAATCACCTTTGATTCCTTCCTTTTATCTTCTAAATATAAAATAATAAGGAAAAGGTCTTTGATACGGACATGACATTGAAATATACCAACCTTTGAAGGACAAGTTAAACACTATCTTTTCAAACAATCCGTCCAAGGTCATCAATTCATACTGGTATCTCTATCCTCTAAACTCACAGAACACTGAGTGAGTCTAAAAATATTTTAATATTTAATCATATATTTCTTACTGTCTCACTAATTAGCAAATTTAAAATCTTTTTGTTAATTCTCATAACACTAGAAAATTTTAGACATACAGTAGGTACTCAGTAAATTCTCACTGTGTTGAATCGTATTTTTTGTAATATGTTCTAGGCTGTTAAGTTCAGTTGCTCAGTGGTGTCTGACACTCTGCGACCCCAAGGACTGCAGCAGGCCAGGCCTCCCTGTCCATCACCAACTCCCGGAGTTCATTCAAACTCATGTCACTGAGTCGGTGATACCATCCAACCATCTCATGCCCTGTCTTCCCCTTCTCCTCCTGCCTTCAATCTTTCCCAGCATCAGGGTCTTTTCCAATGAGTCAGCTCTTCGCATCAGGTGGCCAAAGTACTGAAGTCTCAGCTTCAGCATCAGTCCTTCCAGTGAACACCCAGGACTGATCTCCTTTAGGATGGACTGGTTGGATCTCCTTGCATTCCAAGGGACTCTCAAGAGTCTTCTCCAACACCAAAAGCATCAATTCTTCGGCACTCAGCTTTCTTTATTGTCCAGCTCTCATCTCCATACATGACTACTGGAAAAACCATAGCCTTCACTAGACAGAACTTTGTTGGCAAAGTAATGTCTCTGCTTTTTAATACGCTGTGTAGGTTGCTCATAACATTCCTTCCGAGGAGCAGCCATTTTAATCTCATGGCTGCAATCACCACCTGCAGTGATTTTGGAGCCCAGAAAAATAAAGACTGTCACTGTTTCAATTGCTTCCCCATCTATTTGCCATGAAATGATGGAACTGGATGCCATGATCTTAATTTTTTGAATGTTGAGTTTTCAGCCAACTTTTTCACTCTCCTCTTTCATTTCATCAAGAGGCTCTTTAGCTCCTCTTCACCTTCTGCCACAAGGGTGGTGTCATCTACATATCTGAGGTTAATGGTATTTCTCCTGGCAATCTTGATTCCAGCTTATGTTTCACTCAGCCAAGCGTTTCTCATGATGTACTCTGCATATAAGTTAAATAAGCAGGGTGACAAATATACAGCCTTGACGTACTCCTTTCCTGATTTGGAACTAGTCTGCTGTTCCATATTCAGATCTAACTGTTGCTTCTTGACCTGCATACAGATTTCTCAGGAGGCAGGTCAGGTGGTCAAGTATTCCCATCTCTTTCAGAATTT
Organism: Antilocapra americana; assembly: GCA_007570785.1. Taxonomy (NCBI): domain Eukaryota; kingdom Metazoa; phylum Chordata; class Mammalia; order Artiodactyla; family Antilocapridae; genus Antilocapra; species Antilocapra americana. Next base: position 3,133,184 of record ML660765.1, on the reverse strand, counting down.
TCCACAGTTTGCTGTGATCCACACAGTCAAAGGCTTTGGCATAGTCAATAAAGCAGAAGTAGATGTTTTTCTGGAACGATCTTGGTTTTTTGACGATCCAACGGATGTTGGCAATTTGATCTCTGGTTCCTCAGCCTTTTCTAAATCCAGCTTGAACATCTAGAAGTTCACGGTTCATGTACTGCTGAAGCCTGGCTTGAAGAATTTTGAGCATTACTTTGCTAGTGTGTGAGATGAGTGCAATTGTGTGGTAGTTTGAACAATCTTTGGCATTGCCTTTCTTTGGGATTGGAATGAAAACTGACCTTTTCCAGTCCTGTGGCCACTGTTGAGGTTTCCAAATTTGCTGGCATATTGAGTGCAGCACTTTCACAGCATCATCTTTTAGGATATGAAATAGCTCAACTGGAATTCCATCACCTTCACTAGCTTTGTTCGTAGTGATGCTTCCTAAGGCCCACTTGACTTCACCTTCCAACATGTCAGGCTTTAGGTGAGTGATCACACCATCGTGATTATCTGGGTCGTGAAATCTTTTATGTACAGTTTTTCTGTGTATTCTTGCTACCTCCTCTTAATATCTTCTGCTTCTGTTAGGTCCATACCATTGCTGTTGTTTATTGAGCCCATCTTTGCATGAAATGTTCCCTTGGTGTATCTAATTTTCTTGAAGAGATCTCTAGTCTTTCCCATTCTATTATTTTCCTCAATTTCTTTGCATTGATCACTGAGGAAGGCTTTCTTATCTCTCCTTGCTATTCTTCGGAATTCTGCATTCAGATGGGTCTATCCTGGCTTTTCTCCTTTGCCTTTAGCTTCTTTTCTTTTCACAGCTATTTGTAAGGCCTCTTCAGACAGCCATTTTGCCTTTTTGCATTTCTTTTTCTTGGGGATGGTCTTGATCCCTGCCTCCTGTACAATGTCATGAACCTGTCCATAGTTCTTCAGGCACTGGATCAGATCTAATCCCCTGAATCTATTTGTCACTTCCACTGTATAATTGTAAGGGATTTGATTTAGGTCGTACCTGAATGGTCTAGTGGTTTTCCCTACTTTCTTCAATTTAAGTCTGGATTTGGCAATAAGGAGTTCAAAATCTGAGCCACAGTCAGCTCCCAGTCTTGTTTTTGCTGACTGTGTAGAACTTTTCCACCTTCAGCTGCAAAGAATATAACCAGTCTGATCTTGGTGTCGACCATCTGGTGGTGTCCATGTGTAGAGTCGTCTCTTGTGCTGTTGGAGGAGGGTGTTTGCTATGACCAGTGCGACTTGGCTGATGTAGCTCTAAAACATGAACAAGATATCTGCAAATATTTTCTGATAGCTTAAATATGAAAAGAAAATTTGAGTACTAACTAAAGATTCCTCTTAAAAGAGCGTCTCGTATAACATAATATTTATAAGTGAGAATTAAGAGAAACAGGTGTACATAAAATAAAATGAATATAAAATAACCCTTATCAAACATTATGGATATTACCAAAATACAGCCATTTCACTTATGTTTTTCCTGACACATACATGGAACAAAAATAACGTAAAACAGCAACAGCTTTAAGGAGTCGGTACGTCTCAGGAGAGACCAGTTGGGGAAGCATGCTGAAGAGTACACAGTGAGCAGCAGGCCACTGCCCGCTGTGCCAGGGAGCGTGCGCTGTCGCAGAGGGGGGGTCCTGAAGGAGAACGTCCTATTTCAATTTCCCATGTCTAACTTGTGGAATCAGTAGCAGGCAAAGACAGTTGATTTTAATTGTTCCACCGGCACACAGGGAGAATGACAATCTCAAAAGTAAAGGATTCTTTCCCCCTTCTAGTCAAAGACAGTTGACATGCCATGGCATATTCACGAGCCTACAGGAGAGGAAACAGAGACATGAAGGAAAAGCTAGCAGGTGGAGAGAAAACAGTTTTGATCACAGAAGACTAGAAATGAAGGAAAGTTGATAAACTTATATGACAAAGCTGAAATAGTTAGGACAAAATTAATAAAAGTAAAAACCAGAACAGAAATGAAAGAAGGTTAACTATAGGAAGACTGGACTTTCTCCTTTTATTATCTATAAAATTAGGCTCAAGGAACTACAGATTGCACAATTCCTGCTCTGATACAAAAAGCAACTTTAAACCCGGAAATTTACATCAAAGTCCACACAGGAAATTCAACCTCGTTAATTTACTGACAGACCTTAGATATGTTAAGTATGGAATATGTAATGCATTTTGAAAATCCATTCTAAATTTTACCCAACTTCAAGGAAACCAAATTATTCTTTTAAATAATAAAACATTTTTTAGAAGTAAATGCTAAAACTAGTAAAACGTAAGTAATTTTACTTTTTATTACAGTTGGTGATATTTGACATTTGTTTCTAATTAAAAGAATAATTTATATGGACAAAATAATGCATCAAGCAGGAGGAAGTACTGATCTAAAAGAACCACAAATTCAATAAATACCAGAAAATTATTGTCCCTCTTTATCTAAAGAGCTCTTAGTCTTAAGAAAAAAAAGAAAAGAAAAGAAATTAGAGTGATTATCAGTAGTGTGGGCTTGTGATTTTCCTAAAACAAATAACTAGGAAATATTACAAAGATGTTATATGTTTTAAAAACTAATAACTAAGAAAGATCACAGAGGTGCTTCACGTTACCACAAACTGATTCTGCAACCTTCCTTAATGTTGATTTTGCAGGCAGAGTGGAGGCAGCTCAGAGCTGTTGTAGCCCCGTGACAAGAGTCTCCAAAGGAGATGAACGAGATCACCCATTGCTGAGGTCGCCACCGAGGGGAAGCAGACCTTTTTTAAATTAGCAAAATGTCGCAGCACTTTAGTAAGTGTCACCAACAGCCTTTCTCCATGAAAAATGCACCGGCTTATGGAAAACTAATTTTTTCAATTAAAAATTTCTCTTAACAAGATTTGCTGTTATACCTACTTTTTCCCAATTCATTATTATTTCAGAGACATAGATTCTCAAGGTAGCCTACACTTATATCTGGGTTCAGAATAGCTCACCTTCCAAATATCTTTAGAAGTATGTTATATCCAGTAGTTAAAATCAATCTCTGCGGTTAACAGTGTCAAAGAAATTTTTCGCAAAACACTGAGAGACATCAATCTCAAATAAAATTCTGACCCTATCAAAATGAAAATATCTTCAGCAATACTTAAAAAGACTTAACTCAAAAATTAATGAACTCTTGAATAAATCTGAAGGAAGCAAAGCCAGCTCTTTAGCTTTCTTGGGAGGAATGAAGTGGGCAGAGGAGGGTTCTGATGAAACAGGAGTTGCCATTAAAACTATAAAAACCTTGAACATCATGTGGCAATAGAAGTCAGGGTTTTTCTTCCCCTTAAAGTAAAAATTACTACAGAAACTCTTCCAGGTACACATACACATGATAGGTGCATGGCTGGCTGGCTGGATATTCACTTACAGATATTTTATTAATACCTACAGAAAAGCAATCCTCAAACTGGAACTCTGCTTCAGAATCACCTGGGGTGCGTGTTCCCAATTCATCTTCCTGGAGGCACACTCAGACTCCTCTGCAGGGACAGCAGGGAATCCGCACTCGCATCGCGACGCCCGTGATGGCTTTGCGGTCAGGCCTCAGAGCGCCGGCTGAGGGCGGGCCTGGCCACCCGGCTGTGTGCAGGACGGGGCTGGCGAGCTCTGGCTGCCCTCAGGAGGTGCAGTGGCAGAGGGCAGGTAAACTGAGGCTCCAACTCGTGTAAGGGACTTCACCTCTCTGCAACTTGCGTTCCCCACATTGAAAAGAAGGGTTTTAATCTTCCATAGAGATGCTGTGGGATGAAAGAAAACTCCCGGCACACAGGAGGCTCCCAAAGTTCGGTCCCCCCAGTGACAATTAACTCGTCCTGCCGCAGGCCCACAAGATGCACCTCGAAACAGCAGCCAAGGAAAGACTGGCTGTTCTGGGTGACGTGCTCCTAAGTCTCCTGGACAAAGTGATCTGATGAGACTCTGACAAGTTTCACCAATTCTTCACAGAATTAATCTTGTAAGAGTGGGCAGAACAGAGACTGCCTGCTGGACAGTTTAGAGAAAGTCAAGAGAAGCACAGAGAAAGAAAACGGCTCCAAAACAAAGATAAATGATTAGCTGCGCTGTGCCCAAACCTCGGCACGACAGTGCTGGGAAGGTAGCAAATGGATCTGCATCGAGCTCACGTTTAAAATGAGGCTATGATTTGCCACCTTCACAACTGTGAGGTTGATTCCTTTCGTTTTAAATTTACACGGTTTCACTGCTTTGCTTAATATAGTCATTGCTTGATTATCAGTTTCTTTCCTGTGTTTTTTCTCAACCTTCAAGTGTCACTGATTAAAAATCCTGGTGCCAGAAGCACACAGCTAAGAGGACGAAGGGCCCTGGCTTTATAACGAGTACAGGTGAGGAACATGGGGCAGAGACCAGGAAGAGCGCGCAGAAACAACAGCTGGCTCCACCAGCTGCTCCACGGGACCCAGCCAGACAGCGTGAGCAGGAAGTAACGCGCCAATAAACAGTTCTCACACTGCAGAGGAGAGGAAGGAAACAGGATTTTTTCACTGGTTAAAAAAAAGAAAAAAAAAAAAAAAAAAACCCCAGGGCCAAAAAACCAAAAAAAAAAAAAAGGAAGAAGAGAATCTTTAATTCCTACTTGGAATGCACATTTAGAAATACATTACGAAAAAGTACTATGCTTAAAGTTGGTATTAGTGGAGAAACTGTTGCGTGTCATTTTTGAGAGCCTCGTACAGATTTTCCCTCACTTGACTACACTGGATCCCTCCGCTTGGGCATATTCCTTTTCTCCACCTAACATAACTGAGTAACTTCCTGCCCACCTCTATTCAGGTGTCACCTCGACTGCTCTGTACGCCCAAGCACAGCACACAGACACTTTAAGCACACATATAACAAGAGCGAGCACCTTGAACTGCATTTAACTACAGAGAATATAGTTCTCAAATATTTACACTTGTGGTGGAAACTTGCTGATGATTCCACTGGACTGAGGAAAACAAAAAATGTTTCAAAATGAAGCCCCGTTACCTTTCTCACTGAACAGCTCTAAGTGACCCAGTTGATTCTAGAAGGTGACGGACAAGGATGTGTTGAGTCATCCTTCAACAGGAGTTAGTGAACCAGGTGTTCTGGGCAGGGCATGAGGCCCTGGGTCCATGAAACAAACTCTTAGCTGCCGACGTGGCAGGGGAAATGTCTAAGCTGAAATGGTACAAGCGCCGTGTAATCCAGGTGGAGGGCATAATTATCTCAAGATTGTGAGTCAACTCTGGTACACAGAGATGAAGTGGCTTTTTAAAAAGTGAATCGTGAGTAAAATTAGAAGGAGAAAATATAGGTCAGCTTCTTTTTTTTTTTTTTTGTCAGTTGTTCCCAGCACATAGAGATACAGAACTGTTCCTTTACTTGTGGGTAAGTTTAAATATCTCCCTTCCCTTCATAGTCTAGCACCATTTCCCCTTCTTTAGTTTTGAGACTCCTGTTGACTAAGATCAAATCTTTATTCTCAGAACAAAAGGTATGCTATATAGACCTCAGTGAGGTCACCAAAGGCAGCTAAAAATCTGAGAATCAACATCTAATAGACCCACTTCCGTCTCCTTCTGTGAAGAAAGGAAAGGCTACATTATTTATCCCTCCAAAGCCAGGCCAGCTACAAGTTACCCTGCTCTTAAAAAGGACCACCAGGCTCGTGACTGAGCTTTTAAAGGCAGAGACCCCGACAAGGTGTTTCCTGCAGCCGCCTGTAGACAGGGAGTATCCATGTCTTAATTTTATTTCAAGCTGATGTCCCACAACTCAGTTCAGTTCAAAACAACAGGGCAAATTAGAGAGAACTGATAAGAAACCACATCCCTCACTTTAAAACGTGACCTGCAGCCTGCCTGCAGTGTGTCCACCTCACAAAGTGTGGCATTAAGCACCGCTTCCCGTCCGCAAACCATCAGAGGCCCCGCCCTTGGCAGCAGCAGGGACTCAGGGCCTGACTGGCACTCTCCCTTCCCCAGGAGCGGAGAAAGGCTCCAAAGTGAACGCCGCTGGGCCTCCCTTCTCCTGTCCTTGTTCCCCCCAAAGCCTCCCCACGTTAGACAGGCCGGTGCTTTTTCCCAGAGTAAATCACTAAGCCTCCAGAATGGCACAGAAGATGGCCGGCCGCAAGGCAAGGAGTGGGGCAACGGGGGAATTTGCCTCGGGCTCCAAATTTTACAGCGATTCCTGCACACCTTTCAAAATTTTGCCTCCCCGGTTTTATGAACAATGGAGCGATCACACAGTTTTCTTAAAATAAACTCTGTCACATTAGAGTTAAAAATGTCAAGTCTGGTCAAGGTTCTGTGGAAATTAGTGGAGACGTGAGGATGAGGTGCTCTAGCGCCAGGAAGTGACTCCACTGTGGTCTCCATGGCAACAGCCTTGGTGCTTACATCAAAGGGCCCTCTCCTGCTTGCACAACGCCCGTGATATTTCTGACGAGGGCTCGGGCCACGGGGCTGTTCTCCTCTTCGGCGGGGGCCTTCTGCATTCAGGACCGATCGCTAAGTTTAGTTCAGATGCTGATGGGCGAAATTCTCTTCACAGAACCCTGGGTCCAGGAAAGTACAAAGACCACTTCATACAAAAGAAAAGTGTTCAGGAATCCTTTAGAAGAACCTCATGCATTTTCAACTTACTTTCATTCTGTTACACAGAAGGTTCAAGCATTCATGATCATCATCTAACGTGCAGGGCTGTGAAATAATCACAGGGACACTCACATGTGCACAGGCAGCTCTGTTATCACAGTGTATTTTATTTCTGCGTGCATTTCGCGATATGCCTCATCTGCCTCTCACCTGGCTCCAATCAACTTCATACCCCCTTTGACTCACTCATCAAATTCACTAGCTTATTTGGCTGCTATGTTTCAATGATCACAATGTGAGAAGCATGCTAATCACTCCATCATATGTTATATTTTAGTAGCAGTGGCTTTTATGACACAAAACAGTTCACATGTCTGATGGATGTACAAAGTTTTGTTACAATGGTTCCTATAACATGGGGACTAAGTCTGCTGAATTTTACCTAAAACATCAGTTTCAGGTCCCTTCCGGCGTGGTTTCAGCTGACACAGACCAGAGCTTAAAGTGGTTTGCTAAAGTTGGGACAAGAAATGGCCTCTGAGTTCCATTTCTTTGATGCTTTTTCTTTTTTGGTCTTTGGAACTAACATGCTCTCAAAAAGGCAAGAAAAACTCCGGGAGCTTTATTCAGCACTTAGTCATAAAATGCAGTTTATTTTATTGCAGGGAACGTTTCAGTAGATGTGTTTTCAATGACTAATATTAATCTGTGTACTTTGCTTCTCATGTCCCATCCTAGTCCTGGGGCCTTCTTCTGTTGTGGAAACTGATATTCAGATTAACCAAGAACAGGGGCGATACGGGCAGGAGGGCAATCTGGGGGACTTGGTGGTCCCTGACGGCTCTTGATTCCTTTCTATTTTTGCTCCCTTGGCTATCTTGCATTTCCTGTGTGCCAGAGCACAGTCACTGATCCACCGTTCCAGACTCAATTTGTCCTCCTGACAGACACAGTCAGAGTTGCTCAGTCATCCACTCTCATCTTGAGAGGAACCCCCAGAGGGTCCTGATAGGCTGAAGATACCAACACAGGACTCCACTGTACTTGGGTCTGACAGGCTGACTCCAATGGGAAAAGTTCTAAAACTGTAACATTTATTTAAAACTATTTACTATTTGATGCTTTTGAACTGTGGTGTTGGAGAAGACTGTTGAGAGTCCCTTGGACTGCAAGGAGATCCAACCAGTCCATCCTAAAGGAAATCAGTCCGGAATATTCATTGGAAGGACTGATGCTGAAGCTGAAGCTCCAATCCTTTGGCCACCTGATGCGAAGAGCTGACTCATTTGCAAAGACCCTGATGCTGGGAAAGATTGCAGGCAGGAGGAGAAGGGGACGACAGAGGATGAGATGGCTGGATGGCATCACTGACTCAATGGACATGAGTCTGAGTAAACTCCAGGAGTTGGTGATGGACAGAGAGGCCTGATGGGCTGCAGTCTATGGGGTCGCAAAGAGTCGGACACAACTGAATTGATTTACTGACTGCCTCCTCTTTGCCAGGTACTATACTAGGAAATAGGGTTATAGATATTACAAGTTGTCACTAAGACGAGGCAAAGCCAGGGGAGATAATCAGAGATGATTTAAACTCATGGGCGAATCAAAATCAGTCAAAACCTGGCCCACTGTGGACAAAAAACTACTGTCAAAACGTTTTTCCTGATAAATATGTCTTGAAAGACACCTGGCTGGAGAACGCTTTCACATGGTGTGGAAACACCTATCTCGGTTGGACGGCTTTCTCAGACTTGATCTCAAGTGATCATGGGTGGGAAGCTGGCAATGAGTGGGAGGGAGCACAAAGTGGGAGGTGGGTTCTTGGAGTCTGGGTAAGAAAAGATCAAGGTGTTTTTGATGATGTCTTTTATTCATTAATTCATTAGAGTAAATGTGACTCATCGAAGAGTGAAATGCTTTTGGAATAAATTTTTCAAGTGGATAATATTTTAAAATTTAAAGTAAAAGATGTAACAGTTTCTGTTTGAAAGGTTCTGGAAACATAGTGCCGATGGCTGCACAACATGTGAATGTACTCAATGCGACTAAACTGTACACTTAAAGTGGTTAAAGCAGTAAATTTTAAGTTACGTGTATTTTACAAAAAAATTTAAAATATATAAAGTTATATATTATAAATACAGTTGACCTGTGACCAATGAATCTGAACTGGATGAGTCCAGTCATGTGTGGAGTTTTTTCAATAAATACATACTACAGTACTTCATGGTCTCTGGTTGGTTGGATCCAGGGATGCAGAACCATGTAGGGAAGGACGACAATATGGTTATAAAGATTTTTAACTGCAAAGAGGGTTGGGGCCCCAAATCCCCACACTGTTCAAGAGCCAAATGTATCTAAACGTTAGGACTTACAGTAGAAAAGCCTTCATGTAGGGCGGTATACCAGCAATGACATTGTTTAGTAACTCATGCTTTCACTGTGACTAGCATTCCACTATGTAAACAGCTACTAATTATTAACCATCTACTCTGTCAGGCTCCCTACACAACACACAACACACGCCCTTTGATACTGGTATTATTCCCAAATACAGACAAGGACAAGAAACATCATTTAACGCAAAAATTGAAAGACCATTACAAAGAAGTTATTGCTACTACCTTGCATTTCAAATGGGATTTTTAAATTTTTTTCTTACATTATTAAATGTAGTTTAGAAGATGTCAGTGGGATAATTTGTTGTAAATAACAGAGCAAGCGTTAGTTTCTTAGAAATGAACGACTTTCCATTTTATTTTAAGGAAACTGTCTATAAGCTAGTTATTTTCTTCATAAAGTAGAACAGGGAAGTAGATATCAACAAATTTACATCATGGATAAATTTATTTTAACAACTTAAATTTAATTTTAGGACTCATAAAAGATTCCTCAGATAGGTGAGAATTTAGCAAAAGCATAAAATTTTATAGAGAAAACAGTTATTTTAAACAATGCATGTCATGCATTAATCTAATTTTACAAACCTATCCGAATAATTTCATGGTATAAAACCCACCCTCCTTTAGGGAAGGTTTTATCTGTAATAGAAAATTATGTATTCATGATGAGGAGGAAAAGAAAACTTAAAATATTTGGAAGAAGTAGTCAAACACTATAAAAACATGAAGTATTTTCTTCTCACTCCTTGTAGGATTCTCAAGTCCCGATCTTTCATGAAGCTACAAACACCATGCCGATCCCAGGGCTTGCCTGAACACCTGAAGAGCCCGGCAGAGCCCTGCTGACTGAGGGCCCGCGGCCCGGGCCTGCTCTCGGGGCCTGAGCCACGCCGCACACACGGCCGCTTGCTTCCAAAATGAACCAGAAGCAATGCACAGATATGAACTGTGAGTCCTACACCAGAGAGGAATAAAGAGCTAAGACTAAATATAAGGGAGGAATCTATTTTGCCGCTAACTGCAATAAGCTGAGAGCAAAGGCTCTGAAGTCAGAAACACTGGATTTTAATCCTGGCTTTTCTAGTTGGCTTATTTAATAGCTATGTTACTGAGTGTTTCTAAGCTTCAGTTTTCATACCTGGAAAATGAGATCACGTATGTAATATGAGTACCAACTGCACACAGTAGGAACCCTCATTGTCTTAATACCTCTATTTATTATAAAATATAAAAACTGAGCAGAAAACACATTTGACCTTAAGAGCATGAAAAATCATGTTACTATTCTCTGACACTGTTGTTCTGTTATCCTTAGCATACTCAAATTTTGGAGATGCAAATCAACAGTTTTACTACTTGAAGACTCACTCTAGGGTTTATATAATAGAAAGTAAAGACTGGAAACTAGATTCTTTTCTAGTTACTGAGGTTAATCAGATAAGTCAGAACATCTGAAATCCTGGAAGATAAATGCTTAAGTTTGTCTTCCTCTGTCAATACAAAGGAGACCTGGCACATTTATCACCTAGGCAAATGTCCAAATAAACAGTGTTTGAGGAATGTAAATATAACACGTTTTATGTCAGTGAGAGCTTCTTCAGATTTACCAGGGACCCAGTCAAATACAGACAGGTGAATTCATGCCACAGCTGCCAAATTTTTATTTCACTCTATGTAGGGAGGACCTGGCATCAAGCAAAGGTTCCCATTTTCTTTATCCAAATGGATAGTTTTGCCCAAAGAAATCACTCTGTCATAGAAGCTTTCATGTGGTGAGTTGGCAAAATTTTTGCTGCCTTACATGATCAAACAATGCCAATAAAAATCACAGGGGATGCAGTGTATGGGCAAAGCACAATCAGAAACATGAATAATTCTCTTGGATAAAAAATTATTACTTAGAGAATAAACACCATGAAATCACTGATTATCCATTTCTTTCAAAAAGAAGTTACCCAAGAGGCAGAGTACTTAAATGTAGTACAAACATCAAATGTGATAGAAATATCCTTACTGGGGCCTGACTGCAAAGACGACAGGGCAGAGCCAGGAAGCCACCCCGGACTCGCGAGCTGTAACTGAAGCTCTACCAACGTGACAGCTCCCAGTAAATGCCGTCCCACTAGCATCTGCATGCAGTTTAGACTTTGCGTCCAATGGGCAGCTGGACCTTCAAGGCTATTTATAGGAAGTTAACAACTGAGACACCCGAAGACCTCAATCTGCATAAAAAGGACTCAAGGCTACATTCACTCAGATATACAAACGGCGACCATATAGACAAAAGCTCTAACAACTCATAATCTCTTCTTTTGGATTTCGTCAGGGGTGGCTGGCTAATTGGAGGAACTCATGAAAGTTCCTTACAATCCAATTAGCACTTCAGTGCAATTAAGTGGTAGAGGCTTCCCTACTCTGCAGAGACTGGCTTTGATCTCACAGTGAAAAGTGTCCTTCCTTTAAGCTGCAGTTTTGATTTTTTTCCCAGTAATTAGTGCTAATTGTAAACCCCAGCCTGACCTGCTGTAAACAGAGTGTTTTACTGCATTTGACACCAGGACCTTAAATCAGTGTTCTCTTTGTCTATATTGTACTTGCTTACTAGAAGTCTGCCTATTTTGCTCATTATTTGAAGCACAATGGCTAAGTACATACTGAAGTCAGCTGAAACAAATGCCTTGATCTTAAGAGCTTGTGTGGGTATTTTTCACAGATGTCTTTTAAGCCCAGCTACCATAAAAGTAGTTGATTGAATTTCACTTAAGGAATATACTGTAGTTTTTCCATACAAAGAATGACTATTCAGAAGCAATTTCTAAAGAGGTTTAGTGACCCTTGTATGTTTGGAAAATAAAAACAAAAGATGAAAATGGTCTTTTCATAGGAGCAAACATAAAAGAACTGCATAAATCAACTGCAGTAGTCTGCTGAAAAATACCTATTGTAACAATGTCTGTTAAATCAACTTATTGTTTAGATTCATAAAAATGAATTAGAACATAAGCTTGTTAGTGAACAGGCCAATAAGAAATCTCTATATGGAAATAAGATGCTGCAAAATATAAAATCCATTCCTTCTTTAAGATATAGATATGATCTTTTGAAATTAGCACACATTTTCTATCCAAGTACAAAGCAACTGGATATTAAGCTAGGATACCTTTCCCTCAAATATGTTTTTAAACATACCCTATTTCATTGCTTAGTACACAGTTTCCTCATAGGAAAAGGAAAGATAAAGGAAGCTAGCCCAGTTCATGTTATATCATTAGACATTCTGAATCAAGACCAATTTACTGATCATTAAATAAACTGTGGAAAATTCTTAAAGAGATGGGAAATAGCAGACCACCTGATTTGCCTGTTCAGAAACCTGAATGAAGGTCAGGAAGCAACAGTTGGAACTGGACATGGAACAACAGACTGGTTCCAAATAGGAAAATGAGTACGTCAAGGCTGTATACTGTCACCCTGCTTATTTAACTTATATGCAGAGTACATCATGAGAAATGCTGGGCTGGAGAAAGCACAAGCTGCAATCAAGATTGCTGGGAGAAATATCAATAACCTCAGATATGCAGATGACACCACCCTTCTGGCAGAAAGTGAAGAACTGAAGAGCCTCTTGATGAGGCTCAACGTTCAGAAAACTAAGATCATGGCATCCGATCCCATCATTTCCTAGTAGATAGATGGGGAAACAGTGTCAGACTTTATTTTTCTGGGCTCCGAAATCACTGCAGATGGTGACTGAAGCCATGAAATTAAAAGACGCTTATTCCTAGGAAGGAAAGTTATGACCAACCTAGACAGCATATTAAAAAGCAGAGACATTACTTTGCCAACAAAGGTCCATCTAGTCAAGGCTATGGTTTTTCCAGTGGACATGTGGATATGAGAGTTGGACAGTAAAGAAAGCTGAGCACCAAAGAATTAATGCTTTTGAACTGTGGTGTTGGAGAAGACTCTTGAGAGTCCCTCGGACTGCAAGGAGATCCAACCTAAAGGAGATCCATCCTAAAGGAGATCAGTCCTGGGTGTTCATTGGAAGGACTGATGCTGAAGCTGAACCTCCAATACTTTGGCCACCTGATGTGAAGAGCTGACTCATTGGAAAAGATCCTGATGCTGGGAAAGATAAGGGCGGGAGGAGAAGGGGACGACAGAGGATGAGATGGCTGGATGGCATCACTGACTCGATGGACATGAGTTTGGGTGGACTCCGGGAGTTGGTGATGGACAGGGAAGCCTGGCGTGCTGCGATTCATGGGGTCGCAAAGAGTTGGAACGACTGAGTGACTGAACTGAACTGAAGTAGACAGAAGCCGGTGTATTACGTTGTTATTTAGTTGCTAAGTCATGTCTGACTCTTTGCAACCCCACCCGGCTCCTCTATCCATGGGATTTTCCAGGAAAGAATACTGGAGTAGGTTGTACAGACATATAATTACTAGGAAGAAATATCTATCTAAATACAAACATACAATACACCAAAAATACAGTGTCACCAATTAGTACTACTTAGAAAAAAACATTTTGGTTAAAAAAAACTTTTTTCCCTTACTAATGAAGATAAGAATCCAGAAATAAGCATAGAAACAATCTAGAGTCAAGGCACATTTTCTGTGAAGGATAATATGACTGAATATGACTAAAGCAAACAAAGGACAAGATGAACTCTTAGAAATCTTCCCTTATTTTATGTCTTCTCATCATTTAAAAATCCCCAAATATTGCATGCACAGAGTTTCAGTTCAGTTCAGCCATTCATTCGTGTCCAACTCTTTGCAACCCCATGGACTGCAGCACACCAGGCCTCCCTGTCCACCACCAACTCCTAGAGTTTACTCAAACTCATGTCCATCAAGTCGGTGATGCCATCCAACCATCTGATCCTCTGTCGTCCACTTCTCCTGCCTTCAATCTTTCCCAGCATCAGGGTCTTCTCCAATGAGTCAGTTCTTTGCATCAGGTAGCCAAAGTATTGGAGTTTCAGCTTCAGCATCAATCCTTCCAATGAATATTCAGGACTGATGTCCTTTAGGATGGACTGGTTGGATCTCCTTGCAGTCCAAGGGACCCTCAAGAGTCTTATCCAACACCACAGTTCAAAAGCATCAATTCTTCAGCGATTAGCTTTCTTTATAGACCAACTCTCACATCCATACATGACTACTGGAAAAACCATACCTTTACTAGACAGACCTTTGTTGGCAAAGTAATGTCTCTGCTTTTTAATATGCTGTTGAGGTTGGTCATAACTTCTCTTCCAAGAAGCAAGCGTCTTTTAATTTCATGGCTACAGTCACCATCTGCAGTGATTTTGGAGCCTCAAATATAAAGTTTCTCACTGTTTTCATTGTTTTCCCATCTATTTGCCATGAAGTGGTGTGACTGGATGCCATGCTTCAGTTTTCTGAATGTTGAGTTTGAAGTCAAATTTTTCACTCTCCTCTTTCATTTCCATCAAGAAACTCTTTAGTTCTTCTTTGCTTTCTGCCATAAGGGTGATGTCATCTGCATATCTGAGGTTACTGATATTTCTCCCAGCAATCTTGATTCCAGCTTGTGCTTCTTCCAGCCCAGCGTTTCTCATGATGTACTCTGCATATAAGTTAAATAAGCAGGGTGACAGTATACAGCCTTGACATACTCCTCTTCTGATTTGGAACCAGTTTGTTGTCCCATGTCCAGTTCTAACTGTTGCTTCTTGACCTGCATACAAATTTCTCAGGAAGCAGGTCAGGTGGTCAAGTATTCCCATCTCTTTCAAAATTTTCCACAGTTTGCTGTGATCCACACAGTCAAAGGCTTTGGCATAGTCAATAAAGCAGAAGTAGATGTTTTTCCGGAATTCTCTTTCTTTTTCGATGATCCAAAGGATGTTGGCAATTTGATCTCTGGTTCCTCTGCCTTTTCTAAATCCAGCTGGAACATCTGAAAGTTCAGAGTTCATGTACTGTTGAAGCCTGGCTTGGAGAATTTTGAGCATTACTTCGCTAGTGTGTGAAATGAGTGCAATTTTGCAGTAGTTTGTTCATTCTTTGGCACTGCCTTTCTTTGGGATTGGAATGAAAACTGACCTTTCCCAGTCCTGTGGCCACTGTTGAGTTTTCCAAATTTGCTGGCATATTGAGTGCAGCACTTTCACAGCATCATCTTTCAGGATATGAAATAGCTCAACTGGAATTCCATCACCTTCACTAGCTTTGTTCATAGTGATGCTTCCTAAATCCCATATGACTTCGAATTCCACCATGTCTGGCTTTAGGTGAGTGATCACACCATCATGATTATCTGGGTCACGAAGATCTTTTTTGTACAGTTCTTCTCTGTATTTTTGCCACCTCTTCTTAATATCTTCTGCTTCTATTAGGTCCATACCATTTCTGTCCTTTATTGTGCCTATCTTTGCATGAAATGTTCCCTTGGTATCTCTAATTTCTTGAAGAGATCTCTAGTCTTTCCCATTCTGTTGTTTTCCTCTGCTTCTTTGCATTGATCACTGAGGAAGGCTTTCTTATGTCTCCTTGATATTCTTTGGAACTCTGCATTCAGATGGGTATATCTTGCCTTTTCTCCTTTGCCTTTTGCTTCTCTTCTTTTCTCAGCTATTTATAAGGCCTCCTCAGACAACCATTTTGCCTTTTTGCATTTCTTTTTCTTGGGGATTGTCTTGATCAATGACTCTTGTACAATGTCATGAACCTTGTCCATAGTTCTTCATGCACTCTGTCTATCAGATCTAATCCCCTGAATCTGTTTATCACTTTCAGTATATAGTCCTGAGGGATTTGATTTAGGTCATACCTGAATGGTCTAATGGTTTTCCCTACTTTCTTCAATTTAAGTCTGAATTTGGCAATTAGGAGTTCATCACCTAAGCTAGAGTCAGCTCCCGGTCTTGTCTTTGCTGACTGTATAGAGCTTCTCCACCTTCGGCTGCAAAGAATATAATCAATCTGATTTCAGTACTGACCATCTGGTCATGTCCACGTGTAGAGTCGTCTCTTGTGTTGTTGGAAGAGGGTGTTTGCTATGACCAGTGCGTTCTCTTGGCAACAGTTTAGAAGCCAAATAATAATAAAATGCCAATCAAAAACTTAAGAGTAATTGCCCATTTCCTTATCTCTCCCTCCCCAGAGGTAATGACTTTCAACTCTTTCAGTCATTGCTTTGCCTCTTCTTTGGCTCACATGTTAAAGTCAGCTGTGACTGCAGTGAGACGGCTTATAGCAATAAGCCCTGACCATCTGCCTTTTGGAGTCCTCAGGAGAAGAGGCTAGAGGCTCATGTTCAACGCCACTAGACCACCCTTGTTTTCAGTGTGGTCCCTCAGCCACTCAGTCCTTGCAGCCTCCAAGCCGTGATGCTCTCTGATTCCATCTTCCCCAGAGCATCACCTCCTGCCTGGACTGAAGTGGAAAGGTCATCTGACCAAGGACAGCGGAGGTGATCAGGAGGTCTAGCTGTGACCCTCACTCTTACCACAATGCCCTCCAGTTCTCAGATCTTTCTTGGAGGAAAGTAGTTAGCTCTTCTTTGGTACTCTCAACCTGTAAGCATTTCTGTTTGACCTCCCTTCTCTCTACTAAATCACTTATCATTCCTTTAAAAATATTTATTGTGGTTAAAAAAAATTAAGGTTGTGCCCTTTTCACTCTCTCAAAGGCACTTTTCAGCGGCAGCAAACACTCACAGCACTGTCCCCAACGTTTCCACTGCTCTAGCCGCTCATCATTCTCCCGTCTGCCTTCCAACCTCAAAGGCTGTATTCTTGGGCAACAGTGGATGGTTCTCTACTGTAATCATAGTCAAACTTTATGTTTGTGCTTCTTTTTTTTCTAGTTGTGGGTGTGATTTTTAAGAAAAAGGTGCAAACATGTTTTTGTTCTGTCATGGTAAACCCTAAATTTTCATCTTCTTATTTTAAAGATGGGACAACTCTTGCCTGGAAACAGAAAGCAATTTGCTCTGGGTGGCTGTGTGATTTGCCTAATTACCCAACATGGCACTTTTCATCAGCTGGACTACTCACTGCATTACTGGGGTCCTTATGAGTTCCGATTATTTTGTGGGGGTACACACACACAAAAAACTGGGTATAACAAAGAGATTGAGAATCATGTTTATGCAGGAATTATTAGAACAGTAACTGTTGAACAGTTGATGCTTAGGGAAGCAGATCTTCCTAAATTCCTGTGGTGACAGCAACTAGGAAACTGAGTAACAGAACGAGATCTCTGGGCCATCCTGAATGCAGACGCACGGAGGGGCTTGCTGAGCAATGTAGACAGCTAGACGCATCTCCTCCTGTGGCTGGGATACTTTATTTTAGGGCCTGTTTACTACAAAATTTTCAATATTTTGCTGAGCATGCATCCCAAACTGATGTAGATAATACCTTAAATATCTAGTGATGTAATAACAAAGATGAAAGAACATTTTCTGTACTTGGATGTGGCTTTTTTTGTCATAAATTCTCACCCTCTGTATTCCACATACCTCTGTGGCCACCATTTTAGCATGTGACATGTTACTTTAAGCAGATATCATCTGCTTCGGTGATGAGCTGGAATAAAAGGGCCTTAACAGGATAGTGTGACTTACATAGCAGGGTAAGATTTGAACCTTTGGTTGATTTGAATGTCACGAGAGGAAAGGAGGAGGAAAAGAGGAGGAATAATAAGGCAAACAGCAGCAAAGAAATGAACAGCCATGTTCTCGGGCAGGTAGCCTTGTCATTCCTACTCTAGAGAGGAGAGCGCCACGGCCCAGAAAGGTTAAGTGACTTATCAATACCACACTGCCGTTAAGTGGCAGAGCTACAGGCTGAATCCAAGCCCAGTGCGCTCAGCAACTTAGCTGTGTGGCCGGTGAAAGATTCCCAGTAACTCAAAGACAAAGTTTAGTTACGTGACTCAAGGAGTCTAGCTAGAGCAAGCACAAACTATTAGGGTACACTGATCCCCGAGAGGGCGGGGCGATTTCTTCTCCTTTGAAAGGCAATCTAATCTCTTCTTTTAGAGTAGATACAACTGTTACCCTTGATAAACTATTCATAAATATGGAAAACACTGGACGAGACACGTAAATTATGTCCATGAAAACGTAGCGGGAAAATTTGTCCTCACTTTCACACAAACGTGATGCATAGTTATAAAAGCCAATTGATCTACAACAAAACTCTCTTAAGAGAAAACTTATTTTCCACATTAACAATTTGTTCAAGAACCTAGAAATAAATAAAAGGGCCTCTGAGCAAGGATTGAGAAGGAAAGCCGGAGTAAATGTACTCTGCACCTTCTGTACTAGAAAGTGCGCTGCCCGCCTCTTGTCGGATGACTCTGATTTTAGGTACAAACCTAATAAGCTAGGGTTTTTTTTTTCATGTAGGCCAAGTGACATAAAAAGCAATAAACCGAAAACGGTGATACATTGCTAAAGGAAGGAAATACAAGAACACTAGAACATCAAGAAATGACAATAATGAACTTCTAATAAATTACTAGAGAAAGATAGTAGTTGAGGTCAGAGGCTGTCAAACCACAGCCTGAAAGCCAAATTCAACCACTGCCGATCCAACGACAAAGGCTTACTGGAAATCACTTACGGTCATTTCACTAACCATTCGCCAAGACAGCCTCTGTAAAGCAGGGGCAGCTGGGGGCAACAGAGACTACCTGGCCCACAGAAGTTAAAATGTCTCCTACCCGGCCCTTTACAAAAACAGTTTGTCCACCCTGTGGTGGAGGTCATTAAAAGCATGAATAGATAGCTTTCCTCATTTCACTAGGCCGCATGGGCACAGCAAATCTGAGTTATCTAGAAATGGTCAGCTTATCTGTAGTGACTTCAGTATATACCGTTTAATAAAACACTGAAGGAGATGATGCACTACAGACCAGTTTTCCCCCCAAAATGATTATTTTTTAACCAACACAGAGCAAACATTTCAGGTAACCAGAAATTTGATTGTAAAGAATGCCCAAATAAATGACATTTCTGAAAGAAAATCTAATATTAAAAAAAAAAAAAAACTATTCAGAAGTTGAAATCTTAGAATTACTTGCTGGCACGAGCAGGTGAGCAAAATGAAATCATTTCAGATGCATTTGCTAAAAATATGGTTTCCCCTTCAGATCAAAGTTTGTGCTCTCATTTCCTCCCGGTGACCCGCAGTTTCTGGGCTCTAGCAGCCCCGTGCTCCCTAAACTGAGCGCCCTGGAAAGCCTGGTGTCAGACGAGCAGGTTGGCCCTTTTGAGGAACTACCGCTGTAATCTAAACTGCTCCGTGACCTGCCCCCAAAGCATGCTGGAGAGCCTGACTGCCATAAAACTTTCTAACCCAATTTGAACAGTATAACGTGGACAGTGGGGAAGAAATGGGTTTGATCAATTATGAATTTATATGGTATGTTAGTAAGCTATCCAGGCCAAGTCCTACAATTCAGTATTTTGAACACTAATGCCATGCTACCTAATTTTAAAATGGTGCATTTCAGAAAAAACTCACCAGGGCATATTTGCATATTTGGAAATCTAATTAACCCAAGCATATCTTGAAGCTTTCAAGAGAGAACATACAATAACGTTTTTGTCAGCTGAATGTTTGCTTGAGGCTATGTAAGGATTTGATCATCTGCTGTAATGTAGCCCTTCAGCTCCTGCTTTTGATATGGGCATTAACTGTGGACAGACAGAAGCCTTCCCCCTCTCCGGGCCTGTGACTCTGGGGCTCAGCGCGACCAGGAGGACACTGGCCACTTCGAGAACACCCTCAAGTGTCTGATGACTCTGCTACACAATCCAAATCCAAAACTGTTTTTTCCCTGACCTCAGATGGTGTAATTCTGAGTTGCCTTTCTTGCAGAAACTCTTGAATTAGGTGAACAAAAAAAACAAAACCTACATTGCGGAAACAGCAAAACAAAGCATGCTTTTTATGTCTTTTGTGGGGGGAAGTATTTCAAAAGGAGACAGAAGTCGGATGAGGGATGCTGCTGAGCTGCCTCCCCAGCTGCTACCTCCTCTGTCCTTAACGAATTTCCTCCAATGACGTTCTCCTCTTCCTCCAGGCCAGAATCTGCGACACCCACAAAGGCCACAGAGCAAAAATAGAGAGCAGCTCTCCGGACCTACAGTCTCCCTGCTGAAAGTTAGCACACTGCTGTAGGCATCCCTCTCTTTGCAAGTCTGCTTGCGGAGGCTGATCCACGGCCAGAGTCCTCCTCACCTGAGATTTTCCTTTGCATTTCTGGCCATTTACCTTGTCAGAGTGAAAAAAAGACCTGCTGTCCTTGCGACAGCATCTCCCTAAGAACTGCTGCAAATCCAGAGGCTGCAGCTGAGCAACCCTATTTGCACTCACGGCCCTCACCTGTTTGCCCAGTTCCCTGCAGAAGCTCCCCTGTTAGAGAAGCTGAGAGAAAGGTAGTTCTGGAAAAAACGGAAGTCTCTTATATCCTCATTAAGTAGGGGACTGGATTTATGAGGAATCTTGATATGTCCAACAGAATCTCAATACACAGTGTTAAGAGATTTCGGGAGATGATGTAAAAAAAAAATTATGAACTTAATTTGCAACAATACAGTCAGTTCTGCAATAAGGTTTGTTTCAAAATTGCAAATCTGTTT
Source organism: Antilocapra americana (assembly GCA_007570785.1). Classification (NCBI taxonomy): domain Eukaryota; kingdom Metazoa; phylum Chordata; class Mammalia; order Artiodactyla; family Antilocapridae; genus Antilocapra; species Antilocapra americana. Next base: position 3,112,486 of record ML660765.1, on the reverse strand, counting down.
CAATAGAATAGATATATGAGGGAACAACTGGAACATAACATAAAACTTCACATTTGCTTACGCCAAGTTCTTGGTGAGAAAGACTAGGTGAGCGCAGAAAAGAGTACCCAGCTGAACTGAACTGTGCAGACATTTGCAAACACACCCCAGCCGCACCTCACATTCTCGCCTCACTTCCTGTGTTATGGCTCAGTGGGTAGCCATACCCATCCTCATCTCCCATCACAAGTTTCCCTCCGAATTCAGGTGACCGCCCTCCACCACTTCACCCTCTGTCTTGGCCGCCACAAGTAAACTTCAGCTCTCCTTCGAGGTCCATTGCCACGGTTTCTGCAGAACCTGTGTAGTGCTGTAGTGTCAGTACGGACTCCTTAGGTAGTCAAGATGTGTAAACCACGCTACCATTTTCAGTAAGGCCCTCTCCACGAAAAAATGTGTGTGCCCTTGATGAAGTTTTTGAGTGTTTGCCCAAACCTCATTTTCCTTTAAAGCTACAATTTTCTGTGCAGCATGATGAATTTAGAAACACGTATATCACCTTTTAACAGAAAACTGACTGTAAATCAGATTTCATTGTCTTATTAAGGATCAAAGAAAGGGCAAAGGACAGAATCAATAATATCTCAGTTGACAACAAGTAACAGATGCTCCTATGTATCTTGCTACATACAGACAATCGGTTTCTGCGATAGTCTAAAGCAGTTGGTATTTTAGAAGACAATGGACTCCCTTCTCACCACAGCCCAGTTCAGCTCAGATGGCATCTCCTCCAGCAAACCGAGACACGGCCCCGCTCTGATTCAGACGCATCCACCGTGCCTCATATGTTTCCGAGCCACCCGCTCACACCTTTGGCACAGGCCCCATTGCATCACACTGCAACTCTGCTTACTTACGATGCCCATTCGCTGGCCTGTGGGCTCCTGAGAGCCGCCTTTGCACCTGTGTCAGGATTCTAAGCATGCCATGCAGTGGAGATGCCCACCCGATGTTTGTGAAGGAAGAAGAAAGGAGTGTTCGGTTATTTGTATCATTCATAGCCTTGAGCAGTGCTTTGCACAGAGCAGGCACTCAACAGACATCGTTAAATGAAAGGAAAGGAAACAGAAAAAAGAACTGCACTTATTCAGAGATAGGAAAAACAGTGAGCGAAGTCATCTGGTGAAATTGCAAAGTCATCTCGTGAAATTGTCAAATAAAGCCTTCATAGTAATAAGGTAAACTTGTCTTTATAGATGAACAGGGAAGGAAGATGATACTTTATATTCACGACAGAACTGCTGAATTCCTCAAAACGGCTGTCTGGCTCAGCCCTACTATCAAGCAGGTCAGCTCTTAAGCCTTCCAACCACATAGGTGTTCATTCCATTGTGAACATCTTCAAAGGTTACATTCTATTGCTTGGTAACCTTAGACAATGCTTATTGATACTTCATAACCAGGAAAGCCCTTCCAATGTAAAAGCAAGCTCCCCCTCACTATTTAAACCAGTCTCTTTTGTTCATTCTTCTGTTTGCATTCTTATGATAAACCTCTGTATACTATAAGACAAGTTATTAAGTCATCTCTAAGCTTTCTATTTTCCTGGCTAAGCAACCAAACTCCTTCAATCTTTCCCCACATGGCTTATTTTACATTCCATTAAGCATTTCTGTTGTTTTGCTATAGACCTTTTCCAATTTTTACACTTCCTTTAAAATGCAGAAATTCAAAGTCGACCAAAGAGTTTAATAAAAGCTTATCCAACACCAAACATAACAAAGGACGACTTTCTGACTCCCTCAATCCCAGTAACACAAGAGTTCTGCAGCATGCCTTCCCAAAAGCCAGCTAGTTCTCACACCCCTCTGTGCCTGCTGACCCTGCTGCACGCCCTGAAACCCAGGCTGTGTGGGGGCCTGGCACCCACTCTCTCTCTGGGGACAGTTGTTCGGAGGAGCCCTGAGCCCACGCTACACCCCCTTTCTGCCCAAGCTTGCTGAACTAGAATTCTGGGGCATGGAGCTGGTTCCAGGTGGACTTCATCTTAATTTTCTGTACTTCTGGCCACAAGAGAGCTACACACGCCTTTGGTGGCGCAAGGCTGGCCCCCACGGTCTGGCTTCAGGGTGGGCACTGCTCTGCTGACTCACCTGGGGCTCACCGTCTTTCTCTTGTTCTCTCTGTGCTTGGACAACCTTCCTACCTCTGCTGACAGTGCAGTTTACTTTTCTTTCTTAGGATATAACCTTGAATTTGTTCCATACTTTTGAAATGTGATTTATATAATTTATTAAGATCATTTCAAATTCCAGTTCTACCTTTCCAAGCACTGCAATGCCTGTTAGCTTAGTGTAATCTCCAAACTTAGTCAGTATGCCTTTTATCCTGTCGCCCTGGAAATCATGAGAATGCAGAATGGAATCTATCATGGGCATCAGGACTGACTCTTCGACATCTTCAATAGGCCCTTACAGCTTATAATAAGGACTTCAGAGGGTAATCTCCTTACCAAAAGGCATGTTTACTTAATGGTGATGATCTTGGGATCTACTTAGACAATATCTTATTTGTTGATAAAAGGTAGCCATTTATGGGGTGGAATTAAAGGTGACAGTGAATCGATAATAGCTCTGCCCCTTGCTTTCCTTCGGCCTGTATGGGTTAATATTTCATCACAGAAGGAAACTGCACCGCTATGGGTAGATGTGCGACTTGCAAAACAGAGCAATAAAATTATAACCAAGATTTTATCATAATGATCTTTGTTATCCTGGCTATTGTCACTATGCAACTTAAAAATAAATCAATACCAAATTAATTACTATCAAAAATGTAAAATGTAAAAAGATTTTTAAATCAATACAGGAAACTAAGGGTAGAAATCTGATCAATCTAGGTAACTGTGACAGCGGTATTATCATGAGGTCAAGTCGCTGAAAACGGCACCCACTCCGGTCCTCTCGCCCGGAGAGTCCCAGGGACGGGGGAGCCGGTGGGCTGCCGTCCGTGGGGTCGCACAGGGTCGGACACGACTGAGTGACTTAGCAGCAGCTGCAAGTTGCTGAATGATTCAACTGTAACTAGAGAGAAGCAAAATCTAGTGAAAATAACTAAAGTTAAATGCATTCAGCTAAAATAATTATTAGCTTCTAAACTTCAAGCTAAATACCCTATTATATAGTTAAAGAGTAACAAAACTATGTCAGTAATTATAAAGACTTTCTTCATTGGTAGTTTTTAACTGGATAAGTAATTCTAATATTCCACTCAAAAATATTGGATCCTGGAGCAATTCCCATCAGACATCATCTCTGTCATCATTGCTGCAACTGTTGAAAGACTGAAGACAATGAACAATAATGTCCTTAAAGAGCAGTGTTCAGTCAGTTATTCAAAACATGCATTGACTGAAAATCTGACTATTATACAGAATCTCTTTCTTGATTACTTCCTAGTTTCTTTTAGGTCCAGGTTCAGTTATTTTAGACGACTAGGTTGTTTTGTGCAGTTGTTTGTGACATGTTTACAAAACTGTATGCACAAAAATGGGTCAAGGGAGAATTACAGAAAATTATCTCACTAGACTCAGATTTATGGGATCTTTGATAAAGGGATATCTGCTGTTAACAGAAAAAGGAAACGATATCACAAAAGGGAAAAAAAAATCTGAACTGTGATGTTCGGCAAAGAGTTAGTGAGCTGACCTTGGAATAGTATTGTATAAACATACAATTCTCCTCCATTTAGTTTTCTGCTGGCATATACACTCTGTCTGCATATAATGTTAAGGCATCATTTATTTATATCAAAAGCCTGCCCTAGACAATCATCCTAAAAATAGAGTAAGATAAGAGTCTTTGTTCTGGGAGTAAAAGAACTTGAGAAAGTTCTCATTCTTAAAATATGCCATTTTATAAAATCAATTCTCAGATATTCAGTGTCTAGTCACTGAGCTATGGATTGCCCATAAATGTGCTGAAATACTTCTCTTCGTTTTTTTCAGGTATTGGCTTTGACTGCTCATTAGCACATCCAGGACAAGACAGACTGGGTGATGCAAATCTATCAATTTAGAAGCCTTGCCAAAAACTTATAGAAATTCACATCCCTATAGTAATCTTAGTTTTCATTACAGTTCTTGAAATATGCTTAATTAACAGGATTAAGTCTGAAAGTGAAAGTCGCTAAGTCCGGTCCAACTCTTTGCAACTCCATGGACTGTATTGTCCATGGAATTTTCCAGGCCAGAATACTGGAGTGGGTGGCCTTTCCCTTCTGCAGTGGATCTTCCCGACCCAGGATTGAACCAGAGTCTCCTGCACTACAGGCGGATTCTTTACCAGCTGAGTGATCAGGGAAGGATTAAGTCTAAGGTCAGGTAAACAGATCACATACAGAAATAATATCAAACTTGCGTGCTCAGTGCTCAATTGTGTTGACTTTTTGAGACCCCATGGACTGTAGCCTTCCAGGTTCCTCTTCCATGGGATTTCCCAGGAGTGTGGGCTGCCATTTCCTTCTCCAGGGGATCTTCCTGACCTGCGTCTCTTGTATTTCCTGCATTGGCAGGCGAATTCTTTATCACTGAGCCACTTGCAAATATCATACTATACAATCTCAATTCTAATATATCATCAACTTACAATGTATTCTTACTAAATACTATCTGATCTTTGCATTTTTTTATATAGTATATAAGTGAACCCTTTTAAAATTAATACAATTTAAAAAATTTGGGGAACAATCTATTCCATGAAAAGGGCTTCCCAGGTGGCTCAGTGGGTAAAGAATCTGCCTGCAATGCAGGAGACTCGGGAGACTCAGGAGACTCAGGGGAAGGTCCCCTGGAGGAGGAAATGGCAACCCACTCCGGTATTCTTGCCTGGAGAACCCCATGGATGGAGGAGCCTGGAGGGCTACAGTCCACGGGGTCACACAGTCAGACACAACTGAAGTGACTGAGCACTCATAATTCCGCTAAAGAGGAATTGCAAAAAAGTGTCAATGCCCAAGATTCATATACTTTTTATTATCGTATCTTTCACTATAATGGCAACAGGACTAGAGGTGTTTGATTTACGAATTGAAATGGGTTGGATGAACTTACTATTTTCTTAAGTAGTACACAAGTGAAAGAAAAGTGGCAATGTTAGTTACTAAGTCATGTCCAGCTCTTTGCAGCCCACCAGACTCCTCTGTCCATGGAATTCCCTAGGCAAGAATACTGGAGTGGGTTGCTATTCCCTTCTCCAAGAGATCTTCCCAACCCAGGGATGGAACTAGAGTCTCCTGCATTGCAGTCAGATTCTTTACCATCTGAGCCATCAGGGAAATCCAAAAAATTCTAGAAATCAAAAGAAAAAAGGATGTGTGGAATTTAAATCAATCTAGATGTAAATTTGACAGTTCTTTCTTATTACAATTATAACTGAAATTTTTGAAATAACAAGCTTAAGAATAATACCAGAGATCCCATTTGTAAGGTTCAATGAGGAGTCTAGATCTTACTAGATTGCTTTGATTTTCCTAGCTTAGTTAAATCAGACTTTTCTAGAAAAAACTTAAAGATGATTGATCTAATAATACAGGTAACAAAGTTTCAGGGGGGAAGTGTTTAATGTTCTAACATGAATATAAATATACCAATAATGAGCATGCTATATAGTAATTGTGTAATATCAAAACAAATATAAATATTAGTTTTCTACAACTCTTTGCTTTATAATACATTTAACAAATATAGAAATCAAACAGGCAATTCAACAAAAGGTTAGAGTAGTTTGTATGTCTGTCTGAATGCTGCTGATGGTGATCTTTTGGCCCTAATTTCTATATCTTTCAAATATTTAACAATGAATAGATACTATGTTTAAGGCAAATAAAAAGGTATTAATATAAACAAGCTTAAAAGCTAAGTACAACTGTGAGAAGGTTGGAAGATTTCTGCTAGCATCCTCCAAGGGATCATACATCTTCAGATGTTATATATAATACAATCTGACTTCTCCGGGCTGACATACAGCGACCTGAAAGAATCATGACTTTATTTTAAAAGTCTATCTTTACTGGTTACAAGTATAAAGAATATTTTTTAAGTGCTGAGGAAGCAGAAGAATCTAAGATTCTCTATATGAAATGTTTCTTCTCATTGCTGAATTTCCCTTAAACTCATAATTATTGAAGCTGATTGACACAAAAATGTTTGAAATACCGAGGGAAAAAGATATCTGAATTGTGCATGCTTATTTGAAGGTAACACATACCATTTAGCCGACGGAGTCAATGGGTAAATAGTTAATTTTAGGCAGCACTAGATAATTAACAAAAATGAAGGAAAGGAGACCTGCCCTTTCCTCCTCAGGTGGCAAACGTACAAACTCAAAGACTCGGTGGGGTTGACGCTGCTGTCAGGCATCTGAGGGCAGGAGCGGTCTGCCCGGGACTTCCTGCGACTCTAAGTGTGGGCTCTCGGTATGACTGTTTGAAGACTTCCCAGGAGGCCCTGTGGTCAAGAGTCGCCTGCCAACGCAGGAGCTGCAGGAGACGGGTTTGATCCCTGGGTCCGGAGGATCCCCTGGGGGAGGAAACGGCAACCCATTCCAGGATTCTTGCCTGGAGAATCCCACGGACAGGGGACAGTCCACGGGGTCCCCAAGAGACAGACACAACAGCACACACACACGACACACGATGGCAGCCAACGGCGAAGCAGCAGCCACAGAAGGTGAGATGTGGCAGAAACATAGACACGTTACTTCAAAAACGCTGCAACGACGTTTTCTCGCTTATTCTTTGAGACATTTCATGTTATGGCAAGCAACTGGAAGGGGAGAAAGAATAAGACAGTAAAAGAGATCATGGAACAGACTTCAGCAGAAATAGACTATTTAAACCGAGGTCTGAAGCTGTAATGTCTAGAGGTAAAACACAATTGATTCTAGCCTTGCTGGGGGAGAATTATAAGTATTAGAAGACACTGAAAAAAAATGGAGACAAATCCACATTCACCTCCATTGCCTTCCCTCTTTCCAAGCTCATTATCACTGGTGATTGACTGCAGAAAGGGGCTGGAAATTTTAGGATATATGCTATTTAAGTACCAATTTAAAATAAAAAAAATGCTTATCCCTCACCACGATTACAGGACAAAGAACTTTTAGTTGGATGCAGGCAGGCTAAGTCTTCATGTATTTTACTAGATTCTTCCTCTCCACTGGAGAGGATTCTTTCTAAGCGGGTTTACAAAGAGTCATATTGTTTAGTAAAAATGGGGTTTAACAAACTGCATATTCCAAATATGTCTTAAAAATGACAGGCAACTGTGGTTACTCCTGAGTTATCATTTATTTTATTTATGGGTTATCACTTATTTTCTTTGTAGTTTTGTGCGTATTTTCCAAATGATAAGGAATGCACACACACACACACACACACACACACACACACACAATTTAATGAGTGCCCTTAAAATGCAAGAAGCTTTACACTTATTACCCTAAATTTTCAAGGATCCTACAAGGTTGTGTTATCACCCCTGGCTTACAGACTTTTAAAAACTGAAGCCCAGAGGAAGCAAACATTGTTTAAGTTCACACAGAGATAACTGTCAGAGATCAGACTTCTTCTTTTATTTTTTTAAAGAAAATACACTACTGAACACAGAAGTCACACTTTCTTAAAATAAAAAATACCGTTAGACAGAGACGAAGTGCCTATTACCGTTTTGTGAGGGCATTCCGGGGCCTTCATACAGCCTGGACGATACTTCACAGCCGCTGCCTGAGAGATCACGCCTGAACTCCAGAGTCACGCCAACATGCCGGCAGGTTCTGCACGGACACATGTACGGGCATTTCTCTGGGCAGGAGGTTCATGCCTTTTATCAGATAGTGATGAGCTAAAGTAGTTGTTCAAGAAAGAAAGCTCGCACACAGTTTGTTCTTTTAGTAACCTTAAGGAACACCCTTTGCACGGCTGGGTTCCCAAGGACTGCAGGGTGATGAGGGCGGGGCGGGAGGGCAGTGGGTAGACTCCAGCAGGCAGCTGGGGCTGGGCAGACGCAGGCTGGGGGCCCAGGCCTGGAGGCAGAGGGCGGGAGGCCACACCTCTCCACTTCGGCCTGAGCAGTCCCCTGCAGGGAAGGCAGCAGATGGCCTCACCGACTCCATGGACGTGAGTCTGGGTGAGCTCCGGGAGCTGGCGATGGACAGGAGGCCTGGTGTGCTGCGGTCCATGAGGTCGCAGAGAGTCGGACACGACTAAGTGACTGAACTGAACTGAACTAGACCCCCAGGGCTTCCGAGTCTGCAGGGCTGAGGTGGGTCCAACAACCCGCGTTTCTGACAAGTGTCCAGTTAATGCGGGGTAAGGAGCTACATATAAGGGTTGAGGCATAAGCTCTGGGATCCAAGGGGGTTTAAATCCTTTGTCTACTAGTTGCTACTGCGGGATCGTTAACAAGTTGCCTAACCTCTCAGTGGCTCAGTTTTCTCACCTGTAAAGTGGAGATGATTACACTTAATGAAATTTAACAGGACAGTCCCTGTGAAGTGCTTGTTCCCATCGTGGCACAGTGAGATATATAACAGAAGTCACACACAACACACCTGGATTAAACAAAATGATGTGATACCGAAACGACTCCCACGGACAAAGCCAACTGAATACCATCTAGTGTCTGCCTTTCAAATAAACAAACCCTTTTCAAGGGGCTGAGTCAAGCTAATCATATCGCTATTTCCTTACATTTGCAGCAGGTCGCTCACAGCAGGCCCACCGAGGCGAAGGGGATCCATGGTAACCACACAAAGTAAACACCCGCCTACCCATTAGCGCCGGCAATTATTTGGCATTTGCTATGTTAGTTAAACTGTGTAATGGTGTGTGAGAAATCAGTTTCTGCTTCCTCAACCTTTCGGAAAGATGGTTTTCCAACCCAGCGTGCCTTGCTGAGACTCCAGAGTCTGACAGCTGTGACTTCAGGCGCTTTCCCTCACAAGCCTCTTCTGGAACCGAGGCAGCAAACACTGTGGTCCCCTCTGAAAGAGCAAGAATCCATTATAGGGGCTTGATTATTGATAATGACCATTTCTATTTTGGGGCTAACAGCTAACTAAGGACTTTTATTGTTCATTTAAACAAGTCTTCATCGTGAACCCTGAACTATTCCCTCAGAGGACATTAATTTTATATGTATGACATACACGGAACACAATGAAAGGCTTATTTTCATGCCTTTAGGTTTCAAGGAATATATCCTGTTTACTTACACTGGAGATGTACAAAGAAAAGGCAAAGAGATTTAGAAATGAAGAAATCAACTTTAATAAGAACAGTTTTAAATGTTAATGCATCTTCATGCTCTCACAGATCCTTAACCTTAATTCTAAAGACGTAAGCAACCTAAAGCTACACAGAAATTTTACCTAATGAAACATTTTCAAGTCTACAAATATTTACTATGCCTCTTTAGTAAAATATCCTGTATTAAATTCTGGAAAAGATACAAAAGCGAGTAAGTCCTTGACTGTTATCGGGGAACTAATCATCCAGAGAGGCGAAGATGCACGATCGTGAGGGGGAAAGGGAAGGCATCCGAGGCGCGTCTCCCCCAGAGACGGGCCTGGGCCCCGAGTGAGAGCCAGTCGGCTGGTCTCAGACAGCTCCTGCTGGAGGGAAGCAGGAGAGGAGGTGCAAGAAGAGACCGGGGGTGAAAATGGATTTCTTGGATCTGACTGGCCCATCCACAGTGAAAGGCCGTCTTAGCCAGCATCCTGGCATCATCACGGCATTTTATTTCTCCTGTTTCCGCACCCCTGGGCAGGTCACAGATGTACCCAGAAGATGCTGACAGGGACCCTAGGTCTGGGCTCTTCTCTGTGCCCGCAGGGAGAGAGGTCTGACAGTGGAGGAGCGCCTTGCTGCAAGCAGACAGAAAGAGGGGCAGCGGAGAGCTGCTGAGCCAGGGCCGGGAAAGCAGGGGTCGAGGACTGACTCAGGTTCTTCTGAGCTACCCCCTGGACTTTACGTGCCCGCTGGTCTAGTGAGCACCAGCTCTGCTCCGGCCAGAAGGACGCATGCGCTCTCCAGAGCGATCTGGACGGCACTGGCGACTTCTACACCAGAGCATAGAGCGCCCTGGCACCAGGGCAGGGCCGTCGGGCGGCAGACAGGGCCCTGCCCCGACATTCCTGCCAGCGTGGGAGAGGGAGAAAGACTAACGAAGAAACGCGTGAAGTGAAGCAAATCTCTCCTCTCCAGACACACCCAGGCGACTTCTCACTCTACCAGGCTGGTGGGCCTCTTGCTCTCCTTTCCGCCGTTGACACCAAGAACACAAGGCCTCCCCATAAAGAAAGCTGCGCTTGCACCTCACTTCATTACAGAGATGCAGAGACTGATCCGAGGCTGGTCACGAGAATGTTAAACCTGACTTCTTGTCATTGTGCAGCACTTCTAAAGTAATTTCAGAGCAACACAGAGTGGAGTCCTAACTGTAATGGTAACGTAATGAGGAGAGTCAGATAATACTCTTCAGGTGGAAAGAAACGGCAGAAATGAACCCTGAGCACAAGGGGATGTATTGATTACATTCAAAAATATGTATTCTTAAAGTCATCCCTCTGAGTTAAAGTCAAAGAGAGTCTCATCTTTAACTAGTTTGGAGATGATACATAGATGAAATTTTCTTTCATTCATAAACACAAAGGCTTAAAAGGATATCTGTACAGTGAGGTACATCAGGGCATACTTTATAGAATTATAGTACGGAGCCATCAATATCGACCTTACCTATACAAAAAATTTTTATATTAGGATGTCAAGGAAATGTACCAGGTTCACATAAAGACTACGTCCTTCAACATTCAGTAACACAACTATGAAGTGACTAGTCTTTTTGTAATCCTTTCACTCAAAGCATTGATGAGCAAAGTATATGGCAATGAATCGCCATGACCACAACACTTCTATTTAAAAATGAAACTTTTCTCTGTTGAGAACCAGAGGAAAAATGTGTCCATAGTCTCAGGGTAGTACGTGGCTACACTTCCTTTATGCAGATTTTAGGTTAATAGAGCGGACTCGCTGACAAGAGTTCTATAAACCATTTCACTGGGCATACATCCTGATTATAATGTCACGTTAAGAAATGCACTGCAATCTGTCTTCGTGTCATACTTAATAGATTTCTAGTAAACAGCCCACAAGTGCGCCTTCTACCAGGTGATGAATTGTATTAGTGCCCTGTTGTACTTTCGTAATGAAGGGTCTGGCAGGATTTCCATTATAATCAAGACTCTTCGCAGGGAGGCACCAGCTGGGGTTTTGGGGAGCGCACCTCTGAGGCCCGCCTCAGAAAACTGCAGGACGCTGGCTGTGTGCTCATCAGCAACGGCGGCTGTCACCAAGTCGCTCCCCCTCGCTCGCTCGGCCTCTGCTGCTCTCCTCATAAGCATCCTCATCCCCTTCACCAGCGGTGGACCAGATGACCCCTCTTTGATGCCATTCCCTTTCCCACACTGCCTTGCTGCCCGCTGTTTGCTCTGGAAGAAACCTGAGCTGCAGGATCAGCCTTCTTTGCCTTTTGAATAACAATGAAGGGACTTCACAGTCAAAGCCAAGGCCCAGATGGCGCTGGAGAGGCAAGTGCGGTTGATGGGGACCCTGTCTCCACACAACAAACGTGAATTACCAAAACATGCAGAGGATGGAACTGCAGCCTCTAAGGCCCACACCAAAGCAGTGCTTCTGGCAGTAACAGTGTCAGAACAGCGAAGCCCCAAGAGAAGGGCAGAACTGGGGAGGACTGGGAGCTGATGCCTGCAAGCTCCCCAAGTTCTTCTGTGTGGATGCATCACACCCCACCGCATAACACAGATCAGACATGGGAATGGCGGGGACGGGGCAGCGCAGGGGAAAACAAAGGTGGAGGGGGGCTCAGGAGAAAGGGGGAGATGCGGCGATGAAGAAGGCGAGCAAAAACTGAGACGCTGAGGCGGAGGGGTGGAGGGGCCAGTCTTTAAACAGTCCTGTTACTCCATCACAGGCAGGATGCGTTGTCTCATGAGCAAGCCTGGGGGTTGGACAGGTGAAGCTTTTCACTCTCCGTTTCCCCCCTCATGAGCTGGTTGCGTCAAACTGGACAAGTCACCAGGGAGAGTAATACTATTAACTACCCAGAGCTATTAGGAAGGCATGCTGAGCTATTTAAAACATTTTCAAGGAGTCACAGTCACATTTCCATCTCCTATTATGAAATTTCAAGCTATTTAATTTTGTAAATTTGTAACATAAGGTACACTTACTTTGGAGAAGGCGATGGCACCCCACTCCAGTCCTCTTGCCTGGAAAACCCCATGGACGGAGGAGCCTGGTGGGCTGCAGTCCATGGGGTCACTAGGGGTCGAACACGACTGACCGACTTCACTTTCCCTTTTCACTTTCATGCACTGGAGAAGGAAATGGCAACCCACTCCAGTATTCTTGCTGGAGAATCCCAGGGACGGGGGAGCCTGGTGGGCTGCCGTCTGTGGGGTCGCACAGAGTCGGACACGACTGAAGCGACTTAGCAGCAGCAGCAGCAGCATACTCACTTCTTATTTTTACAAAATTCAGGAACAGTATCTTGACTACTAACAAGTCACAATACATTGTCACAGCAGGAGTATTAACAAACGTCTACTCCCCCGTCCTATCAGGTCCCCAGAGGTACGCAGGGCACCATTAACTCCAGCACAGAGGCAAGCAGCCACACAGCTTCAGTTCCCGGGTGCCCGTGAGCTCCGGGCAGCCGCTGGCTGTAACACACACGGCCTTCTTCTCTAATGACCTAGTCCTTTGCTCAGACCCGAGCGACACTATCTCACTTGCACAAAAACAGCCTAAAACAGTTGAGTTAGATAAAAATTTTAAATGGCTGACACACCATCTATCAGGTCAAACCAGTCCACCCTAAAGGAAATCAACCCTGAATATTCACTGGAAGGACTGATGCTCATGCTGAAGCTCCAATACTTTGGTCACCCGATCCTGGGAAAGACTGAAGGCAGGAGGAGCAGGGGACAACAGAGGATGAGATGGTGGGATGGCATCACCGACTCGATGGACATGATTTTGGGTAAACTGAGGGAGCTGGTGATGGACAGGGAGGCCTGGCATGCCGTGGTCCATGGGGTCACAAAGAATCGGACACGAATGAGCGACTGAATAACAACAACACACCATCTAACTTCTTACTTGTTTGGCAGTGAAATTATATGATCATAGAGAGGGAAATAATTTGTAATGCTTTTAAGGTAGACAAAAGATACATAAATATTGAAAGATATTATTCAGAAAAGTAGTATTCATTTCAGCACAGTTTAAGGATATTGTGCACAGACTCTCCATATTTCATTCTTGGACAAAAAGAAAAAAAGTATTTTTGCTGCTTAAGTTGTATGTACTTTTCTAGAGTAAAAAGTTTATACCAACCTTTTGTAGAAAATCAGAATGAATTAGCCCGGTGTATACGATAACCTACTATGTCATCATGCCAGAAGTTTGACCAATTCCTTTTCATGGAAGTTTGAAAATGTCAAGTTCATTTTTAAACCCATGGCTAGTTTCATCTACTTTAAACCAAAAGTGACAAAATAGGAATTGACTGGGGGGAAAATTCTGCAATCCACTGTTCTTAATATTTGATAATCCATGTGAAGCAGGTTTACCACAAACTGCTATGACAGAACAAAGATGACAGATAAACTCCTGTGACCAAATTAATTGGAAATAGATGCCTCAGTCTTGTGATCCTCTTTCCGTTTTTCAAAGAATTATATGCACCTTCAGAGCATGCCGCGTCCAAGGATGATTAGTCCTCGTACCGCTGGCATCGGGCTGCTATGGCATGTTGCCAAGGGTCTCAAGAGAAAGCTAGAAAGTTCAGTGGAGGTGGGGCAGACCGCGCAGCTACTCCAGGATTACTCAGAGGACGTGCTGGCTTTTCTGTTGAAGGCATGTCGGAGTTTGCTATCTGTTCTCTGTGCCTCTGATGTGTGTTCTTAGACTGCCCGAAGTGGACCTGGTTAAATTGGCCTCTAGTTTTTATTCACTCTGCCATACTGCTAAGAAACATAACAAAGTAACTTCAGGCATTTTATGGCATTCACATGGCCATCTATACCCACATTATCTTCTCCCACCTTTATTATGATTTATACATAATAATGGTCAGAATAATCTGGTACTAAACTATGGCAACTAATCCCAGACTCAGTATTTTCCATTTGTCAGAAAACAATGACACTATGCAAGAGGTAAGCGGTCAGTCCCCTACACATGTGCACCAGCCAAGATATAGCTGAATATTAAATAACACCGCCAAGAAAGTCATTACGTGATTAAATGCCACACAAACTGCTAAGTCTAAATGCATCATAATTTCTCCTGGATTTGCTTCCAGATAATTCCATGTGTGTGAAGACAAGGTGAGCTATGTATAGATGGAGCAAGGTTAGCTGTCTACTGATAACTGTTGGGGTTGAGAAATACGCATTTAGGGGTTCATGATTGTTTTTTGTAGAGACTTTTGTTAACGTCTGAAATTTTCCATGATAAGAACATTTTAAAAAGACAAAATCTAGCAACTCTAGAAGGTTATGAAATTATCTAAGGTGGTTGAAATAAATTTACTTTACAGACTAGAAATATAATCTACTGAATCACCTGTTTTGAATCTACTTTACACAGTAAACATAATAAATTTATGAGATAAAATTTATCTGTACCTGGAGTACATATTTCAACGTCTAATACAGATATGTTTTTATACTGATAAATCTACTTCTTGCCTTGAAACCAACCATAACTAACATAGCACACGGAAACCTGAAATAATTATTTTAATGGAGAAGTTTTCTGTTGGATGTTTAACTTCTAATAATGAAAGATGTCAATGCTCTCAAATTAACCTATTCTAGAGCTAAGAAAAATTATAAGATTAAACACCAAAGCAGTTTATTCAAATGTTAGAACAACATAACACAGCCTAACACAGACTTAGTTATATTTATCATTCTACTTGCAATGTGAATAAGGTTGTAAGAAGTATCCTTATTTATATTAAAAGAACCCAAACTTCAATATCACATTGTGATAGCATTTTGGAATGTAACAGGAATACATACTGAAATCAAGTAAACTGTTTTAAATAGACTTAAATCACTTAGAATAGTCTCTTAAATTATATTTTATCAGAATAATTTTGACAACTTGATAATTATTTTCTTTAAAAAATAAAGCATATTACACATTACTACAATAAACGTTCTTGTTTATAGAGTGACAATATTTAAAACTGGCAGCCCTATTTATAATGACAATTTTGAAAACTATCAGTCACTCAAAATTTAACAATATAGTCCAATAATCACATTTGAGGGCAGAAATAGCCAACAAATAATACCATTTTAACCTTACTATAAAGTCAATTATGTGAAAACTATGCTTATATATGTTTGAACAATACTTTTTCTAATATAAAAGCTACTAAATTTTTCAAACGTCTCCGCAAATTCATTGACATTTTAGGTTGAAAATTACTAATACACGTAAGCCAAAAATGTTATAACTGAAGCTTTTTTAAGCACAGTCTTTAGCAACAGCATTTATAAAAGGATGGCTGGATATGATTTGCTCCTTTAAGAAGAGAGAGATGGAAAAACACAGAAGTCAAATTTAAAATATATTATAGCTCATTTGCTCTATATATTTCATTTGTATGATACTTGGTTATTTGAAAAAAAAAGTGCCATTAAGAGAAAGATATTTTCTAAGTGACAAATAAAAGCCAAACACCATGCAGTGTAGATTCCAGTTTCTCAAATCTGCTACTGCTTGGCTGCTTTTTAACAAACGCTCATCTTTTCTTAAAAGAAAAAATTATCAGATTCACAATGGTCAGAAAGATAAAATATTTTTTTCCAGGTGCTAAATCCATCCTGAAAAAAATAAAAGATTTTCATTTTAAAACAATAACAACAATTAATTACAGAATGAAATCTATCATAAGCCAGGGGCTCTGTGTAAGTTCTTTTATGCCTTTCTTCCTAAATTCCTCACTTTCTTTTTTTTCAGGTGAGAAAAAGGCTCATGTAAATTTAGTAGCCCAAGACACATGCCCAACAAGAAAGTGGCAGTGACTGGGCCTGAAGTTTGTCCATGATCTTTGCATACTCTGTGTCCAGAAAATAAAGCATGTCTTCAGTGGGCATCTTGTCATTGTTTTTAAGTAATGTCTACAAATGTATGCAAAGGCAAGAAATCTAGCATAACGAGTGTTGGAGAGATGCTCTGCAACAGGGCTGGGTTCAGGAAGACTGCAAAACGGGTTGGCGCGTCCTTAGGAATGATCGCGAAGCTCTGTGGTCAGGCCCGACAATGACTACATCTATACCTATTTTAATGACAAAGACACCATTTTGATAGTGCTTAATTCATCATGGATGGATTAGGTGAAGTTGAATTCATGCTCATAGCTAAGAGAATTATTTTCTAAATGAATTAAATATTTCTATATGAATATTAGCTAAAAGAGAACTCTGTTGGATTTATTTTTCTGTACATATATGTTTGAAAATAAAAATTAACAATTTTAAATCACCAATACAAACACAAATATCATCAGCTTATTTTAGTGCACAGCAGAAATTTTAATATGCTTCTTTTTTATTCTGTAAGAAAAATAATTAAAAAAATAAAGATCAAATTACAAAAGGGCTAATATCCTCTTCATAATATATGGGATATATATATATATTTAGCTACAATATCCTGAATTCTATGATTAGTCTGAAACCAAGTAATTCTGTATCTAGGATTCTAGCAAGATATCACCTTTCAACCCATTACCACTTTTTTCCACTGCAGAAATAGATTAATCTGAGAACTTACTGGTCAAACACTGTCCTTCCACTTTTGCAATTTAAAACCAATGTTCAATCATTTTCTCCTGAAGATGTCATACAGGGTGCCGATGCTTTCAGAAGCACAATCATCACCTTTAGAGCGCTGAAAAATTGATATGAGCTGAAAATATAGGCTGCTACACACAGTCCTTTCCTAAGCAGTTTAAAGAGTAGTATTTTAGCGGAGAACTAGAGAAATGATTTTATAAAAACAAAGCAATGCATTTGAAGAGTGTTAGGCAGTTAGACTAGGAAACAGGAGTCCAGAATGGCGGTGGCTAGACAAGGAAGGGAAAAGCCCATGAAAATAGAACAAAGGACGGTCCGAGGACCAGAGTGAGGACTTCAGGTAAAACAAACAACACTCCTGGCTAGCCCAATTTATGTAGGGCAGGCCCGGGGAGAGGG
Organism: Antilocapra americana; assembly: GCA_007570785.1. Classification (NCBI taxonomy): domain Eukaryota; kingdom Metazoa; phylum Chordata; class Mammalia; order Artiodactyla; family Antilocapridae; genus Antilocapra; species Antilocapra americana. The sequence continues at coordinate 3,095,150 of ML660765.1, read as the reverse complement.
AAAAACATATGAAAAGAGGAGCCAAAGCACGCGCTCTCTCTCTCCCACTCCCACGCGCTGGGGCATTCTTCTCTTCGCATCTTTGGGTTGACATGCCCTCACGCTTTGAGGATGGATTCCCCTGTTATTACCTTCTAAATAAAATAGAGCTGTAACACAGTTTGTCCAAGACCCAAGAGCTGTGACCCGCAGAGGGCTTTAAAGTCTGTCACTCCAAATCTTTGTTGTGACGAGACAGAACCGAGAAGCATACACTCGGTGACAAGAGCATTTCCTGTATATGATCATTTCCTATATACAAATAACCAGTGCTATTGGCATTAGACCAAATTTTTATTTTTTAAATGTAAAAATTTGGCTTCAAGGGATTAAAAGAACAAAATTTCTCATCTAGGTATGGTACTATATTTGAATTTTTGACCCATTAATTAAATTAAATTGAAAAATAGCCTGATGATCTGATCTTTTATTTAGTGTAAGGTAGTTAACTGCTGCCCACCTGGAATTTAAGTCTAAGCTCAATCTTCCCTTAGACAGCAATGAAGTTGGAAAAAGAAAAATTCTGTGCCAAGGGCTTAACTCTTGATTATACCTGGTAACAAAGAGGAGCAACCCAAACGGCCATCTGACCTCACACCGTGACCACACACCTGTGGACATGCTGTCATCTGAAGATACAAATAACAGCATATTTGCTATACTTGGAGTCTGTAGTAATATCTCTAGATAAATAATAAGGTCATACAGTGATTCTTTGAACTAATTTCTCCACCAGGTTCTTCCTGTTAACACTATTCGTGGACCTCTACTCAAGAAGGACCAGCACATCACTCCAACATAAAGCTTTGAAGTTCCTTCCTGTCTGTTGCTTTCCTAGCCTCTCCTCCTCTCTCTGTGGGAGGGGAGTGTGGATCTGAAGATGGATTCCAGGATGGTAACTGAGCAGTGTGTCCCCAGGAAACTCGCAGAGCAGGCACAGGGCTTTTGGGAGCCACTGCAGCAACCGCTCCCGCCTGGCCTCCTCCGGAGAGGCTCCGCTCACAGCGCAGACAGGCAGGAGGCGTGCAGGGGTGCGGGCGGGCGAGGCTTTTGTTTCGAGGAAGTTACTAAGTCTAAGACTGGTTTGGGGCGGGAACCCATTGGTCCTTCTGCCAGGACGAAAGGAACACTATGCTATTTCTTTCATTAGAGTTCTGGGTTAGGTTTGGGGCCCAAAACAGTCATCATCATTCATTGGCTTAACGATGACCAGGTGGGTAACAAACAAGGGGGCAAACTCTGGGGTCAGTCTTTGTAAAGCTGAATTTCAGCTCTTATCCCTCAACACCTGCATAATGTTGGGGAAGCTATTTAATTTCTTTGTGTCTTAGTTTTCTCATCTGTAATAATAACTCCCCAGTAGGACTGTTGTGAGAATTAAGTTAATAAATGTGCCAACCCTTAAAACAGGCCTCACACATAAGTGCTCAATAAACAATTTTTAATAGAAGAAATATGAATAATGCTAAGTCTTGCCTGACAAGCAGCTAAGCAACGGAAGATGCAGACAAACCTGAAAAACAAGGTCCCTGCCAGGGAAACTGCTGGTCCTGGGCATGCATCTTCTTAGGGACTGCTAGGATCTGTCTGCATCAGATTCCTAAGGTGAGGTGCCATCTTAATAACCACCTAATTTTATCTCTATAACAAACATCAACTTTTATAAGGAAGCCAGGATCAAATCTGAGGTTAAGTGGCTAAAATCTTGTTTACATTTGAAGAAGCCAAACTTTGTACTTCAAACTTGACTTATTAATGAAAGATTTAAAAAGTGGTAATATTAACAGAAGACTTCCTGAAGATGAATGGGAATGTACATGAACTGTAGATAACTAGAAGCTAAAACACAAAGAACATCAGCCTTTACTCTTGGCTCCTTTATGCCCATCCTTCTTCAAACATGGGGGCTTCTTTTCTAGAAAGTCTCTGTCCGTTCTAACATGACTCCGCAGCTTCTGCAAGTAGAGACTACAAAAGGCTGAGTTTAAGGAACAAGGCTGAGCTTCATGGTTAGTGAGCCTAGAGGCCGGGAAGCAATGTGGAAGCAAACACTATACATAGAGACGCTGTCTTTGAATCCACGTTTTTTTTTTCTTAATTTGAAAGAGGATAGTGTTCTCTGGAACACTGATACTTAAATCTAACTAACCATACAACTCATCAGAAAAACACCGAAGAGCATTAATGGAGAGCTGCAGAGCTCAGCCTAGCGCCCTCCATCCCACAACACCGCTGCAGAGTCAATCCCATCTCAGTAGGGCTGACACAGGGGTGACAATGCGTCCTTGCCCGTTCCCCACTCCCTGCAAAGCTGCTCAGCATGTTTGAAGCCAGTACCAGAACTGGACGCACTCAACTCAGTCTGATCTCCAGAATCATCTGTCAGTCCCCAGCCTCCACAGGGACCTTGGTTTCAGAGGTCTGAGGTGGGACCTGGTGCTGGAGGTTTAGGAAGCACTTCCCAGTGTCCTAAGGCACAGTCTGAGCTCTGTACCAGGGGCCCTAGTCCAGCGCTTTCCTGCTGAGCATACTACAAAACTGGAGGCGACTCCTGCACTTCAAAGCAAAGACCGTACGCCACTGTCGTTACCAGAAGGTGTTACTCGCTCTCACCCCGCAGAGGCTAAGCGCTGAGGGAAGACGCAGATGTAGCCTGTTCCATTCGAACCAGTGAGGGATTGTAAAACTAAAGAAAAAAAGTAAACTCCAGGATGACAGATATGCTGGGTAAGCCTCATCCACGTCCCCTGAAGGAACCGGAAGGCTGCTCCTTCAGATCTGAGTCTCTTACCAGTTCCTCTCTCAGTCTGTGGTATCTAGATACCACCTGTGCTGGGAGAAAAACCATCCTGCATGGTTTACCTGCTGTTTCACAATATCCTGGCATCGGCTTGGAAAATGAGGCGTCAACCTAATTTATTTTCAGGGGCATCTTATATAAAACACACTTTAACATACCTAAGCAAATCATTCCATTGCTTAGGGGAGGGAGATTTCATCACCGTATTTAATGAAATGAAAACTAAATTAGAACTTCTATCCAATGAAGTGAAAGGAGTAATGAACTACGACTTTCCCTGTTTACATCTAAAAAATACTGCAATAAAAATGATACATACATGGACAACGACTTTTGAAAATATAAAATTTGGACAGGTATATAACCATGTAGGCAGCATATGACCATGTAAATGCTGAGACCTTCCTTATAACAAACAAGAGCTAGGAGGAAAGAAGTACAAACCATCTCTCTTTATGTAGTTTAATCACTGATAGATCTAGTCCGACTCGGAAGAAGTTAACTTTATATTATGGAAATATATCACAAATATCCTGCACGAACATGAAAAGTATAGTATTAAATACAGAGTGCAGTGAAATTTTCTCTTATTGTACATCAGACAAGAATATTTGTCTCCTTGAGACTGGAACTCAAATCCAAAAACTGTTGACCTTGAGAAAGATGTACAAACAAAGCTATGTCTCTTTCAGTTTTTATCATTTTTTAAATGATTAAAGTCTTGCCATTATGAAGACTTTCCAACAGGAAGAATTATTCAGGTCGGTTCTAAAAGTGTGTGGGGGACAAATGTCTAAAACTTTCTTATCATGGAAAATTTTCAACACGTACAAAAGTTAAAAAAAAACACAACAGGATGATGACCTTCCGTGGGTCCGTCACTCGGCTTCACGCATGCCCTGCCCACTTCCCCCGCCCTGACGGGCCACTGACGGGACTGTTTCAAAGCCAATGCCACAAGGTGGGGGAGGGGGGGCTGGCAGCTCATCAAGCCATTATCCAGCACCTGACTAACTATGATTTTGTTTCCTTTTTCAAGGCATAACTCTTATGTTTTTTCACTCCAAATCTTTTTTCTCTTGTGTCTTAATGCCTTAATAAGCTTGCCTAGACAAAGAGCTTCTCAGACTGACATGGCAGAGTGATGGGTGATCATTCTCTAGCTGTGTGTATTCCTCATCAGTGGCTCTCTCAAAGCAGATCATCCAGTAAGACACTGGAGATGCAGGGGTTTTCTAAACTCCCATTTGCAAATACCTCCTAAACAAAGCTACTAAACACGTGTAGCTTTCCTGACATTTTCGATACATCTGGAAGGTTCAATGCCAGTGCAGCCTCCACCTTCACATCCATTTGACTAGGCAATAAATGGTCTGGGCAGATGATTTACACGTATCTAAAAGTCAAGGCCCGCATAAATAGGAAGAGAGAAGAGAAAGCGCTGTCGTGTCCGACCCATTAACAGCAGCCCACCAGGTTTCTCTGTCCATGGGATTCTCCAGGCAAGAATCCTGGAGTGGGTTGCCATTTCCTTCTCCAGGGGACCTTCCTGACCCAGGGACTGAACCCAGGTCTCCCGCATTGCAGGCAGATACTTTACTGACTGAGCTACACGGGATGCCCTCTAAATAGGAAAATTTCTTCTATTTTCCTTGATTTAATCTAACACCTACTCTAACACATATATTCCTAGGCAGTTTCATTTCACAGGTAACATCTTCTTTTATAGAATGCATATGTTTAAAAAGTGGGTCTGTTATTGTTCTTCAGGGATTTTCCTTTAAATCATACTCCTCTGTATTGTAGCACATCCTGAATAGATAATTTATGGCAAAAAAAAAATGTGGCAATGAACCGAAATTTATATCCAATAATACCAAAGCCAACCGATTTTGGAAGAGAGCTCCCCCTCCTGGGTCAGGCTCACTTCAGACTAACATCCTTCAGCTCAAAAGTGATGACCCCTTCAATGTTCTAGTCAGGGCCGTGGTGCAGAGATGGAAGGGTAGGAATCAGGCAGTAGAGATTTTCAAAATTATATTAAAATTACACTACAATCATCATTATGATTAGCTCCACATATTTTAAAATAATTTTTAAAGGTAAAAGTGAATAACCAAGAAAGTCTGGAAGAGACAGAATAACAGTGAATCATAAATAAACACTGATTCATAAAGCTAGCTTGTTTTTCTGACTCTTCAAGGAGGTTTCAGAATTAATTCCAATAAAGGCTAGTGACATGTTATCACTAAAAAAAAAATTGTTTTTAAAAAGAAAATCTTTCATTTTGATGCCAAATAATTCTAAATGTTACCCAAAAAAATCAATGAAACAGTGTGTTTTCTGAATATTGCATCATTTTTAAGTCAGAAAAATTTGTGGCAGGACAAAATCTGTGTGTGTGTGTGTTTGTGCATGTGTTAGCCTCCCTCCCTCCCTGTGAGGCCACAGATAATTCATTTGTGAACCGTTCATCTTCATACTGAAGATAGCATTTCAAATTGAATGCAAAATAAACATAAAAGACAATAAACTGGAGCCCATTATCCAGAGTGAAGTAAGCCAGAAAAAAAAACAACAATACAGTATATTAACACATATATATGGAATTTAGAAAGACGGTAACGAGAACCCAACATGCAAGACAGCAAAAGGAACGCAGATGGTATAGAATAGACTCGTGGACTTTGTGGATGAGGGTAAGGGTGGGATGATATGGGAGAAGGGCATTGAAACAAGTTAATTATCATATGTCTAATCAATCGCCAGCCCAGGATTGATGCTCGGGGCTGGTGCAGCGAGATTTCCCGGGGGGGAGGGAGGAGGGAGGGGGGTTCTGGAGGGGAAGCATATGTAAACCCATGGTGATATCATGACATTGTATGGCAAAAACAATAAAAAAAAAAAGACAATAAACATACCACAAGCTCATTTAGAAATTTCTATAGTGTTACATATGTTTAAAAAAGTGGTTTTTAAGTAGAAAAGCAGAAAACATTAATCTCTGCTGTCAGAAGGAATGATACGGATTACCCTTGGGGAAGGGTAATGACTGAAAAAGGTAATGGGGGGCTGAGGATTTGCAGGTACTGGAAATGTTTGTTTCTTCATCTGGACGTGAAGATTCACTCAGCTTATAGGTTCACTTTATACCATACTCAGAGCTTCTCTAAAAAACAGAAAATGAATTGAAATGGTATTAGACCATTTTCATACTACATTACCTGCAGTGTTTGCTAGTTCTGAACTTTATTTATTAGTAAATACTTTCACATATACGTGTATAAGACATATAGAAGTGGTCCTTCTAATTCAATGATGTTGAAGGCCAATTATTTCATATTTAACTTGATTAATTTAAAACACATGCACCTTTGAGGTACTATGAATAATTCTGGCTGTGACTTAAGCCTCCATTAAAGAGTAAAGATGGCCAAATAAATTCTTTAGTATAGGCTATTTAAGATATATCAGGTGAATCAGAAGAAGCAAAAAATAGGGATATATTCTTTATCAATTCCAGCAGGCCTTATTTTAGACACTACAAAACTTCCCTTCACTTTAAGGGAAAAAATCATCGGTCCCTTAAAAGTTTGTACATGTTTGTATCAATGTAACCAAACGCCTAATGAACTCAAATTTCCATGGGGTTCATAAATTATTCAAGATCTTTAAGTTATATTTGAAAAATAATATGAGATGTAAGAAAATCAAGTAGTCTCTAAAATATAATTTAATAATATTATCAAATAAAAATAAATAATATTAAATAAATTAAATAAATAGCATTAAATCAATGAGCATTTAACTTAGTTTTGTGAAAACTAGTAAAAAGCATAAAACTGCTATTCTAAAAGAAGGTGAAAGTTCTAGACATGGAACATGAAAAAAATGCAGACATGGAAAAATGAGGCATTAAATGAGTCAAAAAACTGAAATCTGTGGCTGATGAAGTACAGGGGGTTAGCTGAGCCTGGAAGAGACAGAATAGACCAGAATAGACTTCTTCTTTCAGCGACAGTTAGACACTCAGAAGGAGCTACTTAATCTAACGGTCAGCTTCTGACCAAACACCCAACAGCCTGAACCGTGTTAGAATGCTCACAGGCCATCCCACGTTTTGAAAGCTCTCCTATCTGCCGGGCCTGGCTCTCGCCTTCGTTCATATCACACTGCTTCCTCTGCTGCCTAGTGGTCCCGTCCAAACCTTTCTTGCCGCCGTCTTCCACCAGCCTGTAATCTTCATCCTCTCTGCAATTTTCCCTGATCGCAGACCAGTGTTCAATTATGTTTTTCCTTCTCTGAATTCCTTTGACACAGCTTAACTCCTCTGTAAGCAGTGTTTTATGAATGAGACTCTCAGTTTTTTCTAATGGGAAAAGTAAAGGAAGGACAAATTCCATCTACTACATTTTCTCTTCGAATCTTTACAACAGTCCAATTCACAGACAAGAAATTGGGTCTCAGGGAGACTAATCTACTTGTCTTCACATGGATATTAAGAGGCAAGATTGGGTTCTGCATTCGGGCCTGCTTGACTCCAACATATTAAAGCCGCTGCCTTCAAGCAGATGGTGATTCGAGAAGACAGAGAGCATTATATTTCACGATACCACTCCTAGAAAAGGGACTGCATTACTAATTTCATGACTCCCAGTGCATTACATGAGACAGATGTAGATACAAAAGGTCAGAAGGAAGGTCAAGAATTCGCACGTGCTCGTACACACTGTAAGTGGCAAGGAGGGACTGGAAACTGTCCCCTGGGCCCACTGTCCCCTGCCCCTCTGCACACCCATGACACGGAGGGCTCAGGGGAAAGCACATATCCAAGCGGGCAGCACGCCTCAGTGGGGAGAACACGAGAGTCAGGGTTCAAACGCTTCCTCTCCCGTTAATTCATATCCTTAGGCAACATCTGCCAACATCCTAAGGAGGTTTCCGTATCAGTACAGTAACCGGGCAGACAGTGAAGGCCCAGAGCGCCAAGACCGAGGGGTCCAGCACGCGGTAAACCACTGACAAAACACTCAGAGCTCATTTCTGCCCTTCCCGACGTGTACATAACATTACAATGCTGAACTCCGATTTTCCACTGACACCATGTCATTTCCAAGGGTTCATCAAAAAGCACAGCCCAGGAATCAGTCCAGGGCCTCCAGGACACTCCAGGCACCGTCATGGGAGCGGCGCTTCTTGCTATTCATTACCCAAGAATGTTAAGGAGACGGCACCTTGAAAACAATTTCAAGAATTGATTATTATATCAAATGATACAGGTTTCATTACAAGAGAGCAAGGAGTTATGAAGGAGGTGGTTTCCTCTTTTTATTTCTGCCTGATTTGTTCCTGTATTCCAAGATGTCAGCTGAATAGTCTGCTTTATTTATAAATAAAACTACAACTGAGAACAAAGGATGAGATTATAAAAAGAAAGAAAAAAAAAGCAGAAAGATGAAGAAGGAGGTAAAAGTGGGGCCTATTAACGAGATGGATGAATTAACATCCTGAGTCACTGAGGCAATAAAATAAATAAAGTCCATTTTCAGTGACTGATGGCATCTTTGCCAGAAAGAAAAGAAAAACAGTAGCTACACGGACATCCATTTTTCTCATATTTCACTAATTTAGAATGAATTCAGAAATGGATTTTTACATTAAAGATGGTTAATCTGAGGCAGCCCTCTCCAACACCACAGCCACTACGGAAATTAGCGTACAGAGCTACTGAGCACTCGAAACACGCAGAGTCCGAACTGAGACACGCTTGAAGGGAAAACACACCCAGATCCCAAGACTGCAGATAAAAAAGGAATGTAAAACATCGCAGCAGTAGTATTTTTAATTGATCACATGATGGAATGATAATATTTTGGATCCATTTTATTAAATATAGCACATTATTAAAAGGAATTCCACCAGTTCCTTTTCACTTCTTTCAACACTCTACTAGAAAACTTTACATTACATATGTAGCTCACATTTGCAGCTTTCATTACATTTTGTATTGGACAGTATTGGCCTAGAATGAGAATCAAAGATACTTGAAATTCAGGCAAGTGACAATACATGAAAAATACTCTCTCCGACTCAAACAAAAGGGGCTGAACTTCATTAAGAATTCCACTTGTAAACTGTCACAGATGCTGATGTGATTTTACACAGTAGGTATTTAGCATGTTACACAGGTCCCTGAAACATTTTTGCTCTTTAAGATTATGATCTACAGAGATGAGATTTAAAGAATTTAATTCTAAGTATATATTATACATATAAATTCTAATAGGTAAATATAAATTCTAAACAATACAAATGTCACTGGACTATGGAGGCCAGCGTGTGTGTATGTGTGTGTGTGTATATATATATATATATATATATATATATATATGAAGTTTTTGAGGTAGAAAGTCAGAGACAAAGACCCCGAGAAAACTGAGATTTGCCATTTCTTTCCTAAACCCCTCCAATATCTGTCTTGTTATCAGTCTCTTCACTGATCTGACCTCAGTGCATCTCTTCCTGCACGACGCGGCAAGAGTTCTGTTTTGGAAGATAAATTAGATCTTGTCCCTTTCCTCCTCAAACACCCTCCAATAACTCCCAACACTGGTAGCATAAAGTATAAATTCTTTAGCATTAAGGCTTGCCAACATCTCCCTCCGAACTAAGGCTCCACTCGCGTCTCAGAGCTGTCCACCGCGGGCAAACGCCTGGCCCTGCCAACCCCAGCAAGCCTGCGCATCGCTCCGCGGCCCCGCCTCGCCCGTCTGCTGCCCAGCCGCCTTCAGTGCAACCCCGGGCACATCAGGCATCTGCTGCCCGGATGTCGTCAGGCACGCCACCCGCCGCCCTCGAGAGCACACATCTAGCGGCCCTCCCGAGACACAGGACGGAAGAGCACTGGTGGCCTACCTTTGTGGCCCCAGAGTCTACTGCAGCGACGGATGCGAACTGGGGGTCCAATAAATACTTACTGGCTGCAACGATTATGGCTTTTCGTCTGTCATCTAAAGCCACAGGAGACCCTCCTGTTTCTAAAACCTTTGGCGCTTTTCTGTCTCCCTACTGTCCCACCACAGCTTGGAATGCTTTTCTTTTTGAAATTTCTTTACTGTTGGGCTCAATTCTACCAGAACAATGCATGTTGCCTGTTTAAAAAAAAGTTGGATGCTATAGCCTGCCGTCACATGCTGGACATGTACCTCCTCGTTTCTAAACCCTACTTCCTGAAATCAACTACTTCCAACTCCTTAGGTTTTTTTTCCCCCTCATTCTTACATTTCTCAGGCCTTCCTTGTTCTCAAGGAGGACTTAAGCAAGAGAAGGCAGGTCCGCCTCAAACTTCATGCTAACTAAAACGGCTTGTAGACTGCTTTACATGTGACATGTTCAGTAAACACTTGTTGGCTGATTAAATTAACCACTAAGTGAATGTTCATGCGTTTTGGTGGTTGAGCACAAACTACTCGACAGTCTGAAGCAAAGATGCATTCATATACCACAGTCAGGGTGAAGAAACAAGTTAAAATGCAGTGTCAAGACGTAGTAGGAAGGAGATAATCAAAGGCAAGACTAGGTGTGTGGAAAACAGGAAATCACATAATAGCATTGAATGAAATTCAGGTTCAGATAAATTTAGATTTGCCTTCTAGCTGAATAGCCTTCGAAAAGTTACAGAACTTTCCTGGGTCTTAGTTTTGTTGTCTATAAAATGGGAATAATGCTCCTTCCCTTCTGGATTTGCTGCAAGTGTATGGTACGCTCTATAAATGGAAGCTGCTTTATGATCCCCGGGTATGTATGTGGGAATAATAATAACAACAACATCACTATGGCAACCGTGAAGGTGAGGCCGACTTCTGCTTTAATCAGAAGCTTCTTATACACTTATTGCTTAGGCTTCTCCAGACCAGGGTGGACACACAAAGAAGCAGGGTGGTGTCTCTTGGTGATGCAAAGTGTGTGGGGAGGACAGGAGGACTCTTTCCTTCTAGAAGCACTGTAAAAGGCAAGATTCTACTTACATCTATATGTTCATTATCTTTCTGTTTGATGGTCTTTTCCCCAGAGAGACTACCAGGAAAAATCAAATTTCTTTTTTTAAATGGCATATTCAGAAGCACAATAACATATTTCAGAAATGACAATGGATATGTAATTACTGCTAAAATTTAATACATATGCTTGATGGAAAAGTAAATTTGTAACATCCTATACTAATGTAATCCATACACTGAATAAAGACTCTATCTTCAACTTTCTATTTAGATAAATAAGCCGGAATCTCAAGACAATAAAGTCTCACTAGAGGGTATCCAACAGCAGAACTTTAAATTACTCTCTGCGTCTCCATGACAATTCAGTGCATTAATGATAAATGATTGGTTAAAAGCATTTAAATCAAACTCATGTTCCTGAAATTTTCCATGAACAAAGACAATATCCATTCAGAAAGATCTCACAAAAATGAGTTTGTTGTAGAAAAAAAATAATAAATTATTTTAAAGCATCTGGCTAGTGAATAACATAATTGAGTAGGTGGAATATAACCTAAGCCCTTGAATCACAAGAGAGTCATAGGTGATGGGTAATCAGAAACATCTGGGCTCACTTACACTTACCACAGAAACATGGAACTATGAAGCAGCTGATGCCCATAAGCTGATCTGCAGATAGAAAACCTCAAATCAACTAACAACACTGGGATGCTGTCCTCACCGCCCTAAACAGCCCAAGTGTAGAAGGAAGAAAAATTCTCTTCATATACAGCAGTGGAGAAGTAGTAACAAAGTCTACTGCATATGAAGTAGACTTTGTTAGTGTTGCCATATTTTTATATGTAACAACTGTAACTATTTACTAGCTATGATCCAGAAAGAGAAAAGAAACCCCAAACAACAATAAGGACAGTATGTATGGATGTTTTTATGTTTTAATGAAAGTACAAAAAGTGAAAACCAGGTCTCTTAAAACAGAAGAAATTTCTAATTAAATGATTTCATCATTACAAATTTTTAAGTTAATTATCATGATAATAACAGAAGTAGAATTTAAGTAACCTGAATTTAAATATTTGAGTAAGTTTAAAATGTATTTCTTTCTACCTCTTTTGATGAAAGCACAGAAAAGAAATTAAGTTTCTTGGGATTAGCTCTCTTAAGGTTGGCTTTCCTATGCCCCAGAATGAAAACAAAAACAACTATAAATAAAAATCTTCCTTTTCTGAATGAAAATTTGACCTTTGGTTAACTTCCTAGATGTGTTCTCCAAAAATGGTGCATTCACCATATTGCTAGGTAACGCTGCTTAGAGCGTCCGTGACTCCCTATTGGCAGACAGCGTCTGTCTGGTTTAAGAGAACTATAAATAACCTGGGGAGGACACGGATGCTTAGACTCCCCTAGTACACTCATTCTTACTACCGGACGTGTAACTTTTAGGGATGCTAGATGCTATGCCTATTGCTTGTTTTAAAAGCTACTAGTTCCTCGGGGGCTGACGTTTCTCAGCCAGGGTAGCGCCCACACCCGTTCTACGCGGCTCTCATCTCCTTGTACTTGAGCCTTCAGCTGCTGGTGAAAGAGGTCTCCTGACTGCTGCTGGGTGAGCTGGGGCTGGGGCTGCCGCAAGGCCTCCTGCAGAAGAGGACCGCCTGACGCGGCCTGTGGCAAGCGGAGGCTCCCACCCTCCGCCCTTTGGAGTTAGACTGCATCAAGTGTATCCTACAGGAGCTAAACGTCTCAGTGTTGAGTTGAACCTAATATGATCTTAGGGCTTCCCTGGTGGCTCCGAGGTAAAGAACCTACCTACAGTGCGGCAGACGCAGGAGACGCGGGTTCAATCCCCAGCTTGAGAAGAGGCCCTGGAGGAGGGCATGGCGACCCACCCCAGTATTCGGGCCTGGAGACTCCCATGGACAAAGGAGCCTGGTGGGCTACAGTCCACAGGGTTGCAAGGAGTCAGACACGACTGAAGCGACTCAGCACACGAGGACAATATGACCTCACGGTGGGCTAGGCACCTACATGTTTAACTTTCAGTATTTCTTTGGGTGTTAAGCCTATATGTAACCCAGGGTAAACAACAATACTGCCAAAGTCAGGACCAAATTAATTTTAATAACATCTTCATTCATTCCTATTATTTTAGAGGGTTCACTGGGGCTGCTCTGTGATAGACTATAAGGTCAGAAAAAGAGAAGACAACTCAGTGGCTAGGGCGGTTATCAGTGGCGATACTCAAGGGACACTCTGAGGGTAGAGTTGACCTGGCTTGTTAACGGACGCTGATGGAAGGCATGAGGAAAAGTGAGGCGTCAAGGACACCGACGTTCTGGCTGGAGTGACTAAGTAACCTGCTGGTGTTCAGTCGCTAAGTCGTGTCCGACTCTTTGCGATCCTGTGCGCTGTAACCCGCCAGGCTCCTCTGTCTATGGGACTTCCCAGGTAAGAACACTGGAACTAAGTGAATACTGATGCCATTTTGAGACAGAAGACCAGCAGTGCTAACAGAGATGTGGTAGGCACGGTGCGGAGCAAGCAGCCTTCCACTCTGCATTTAGGTTAACCCTCTGAAGGGGAAGGACTTACATAAGCCATGTGGGGAAATGAGGCTTTGAGAACAGTGACGATAAGGATCCAGCTTTATAATCAGCATTATAGACTTAGCTCCTTTTACAAGAAGCAGGAATGAATAAAGAAGAAAAAGGAGGAAGGGCAAAACACATCCTTAAGTCTGCAAGCACGTCATGTGTTAAACTGAAACAACCCCAAAGTTCAACTTCCTTCACTGTTCAAGGGGAAAACCCTTTACTGGGTACTTCGGGATAAAGGATTTGCAGCTACATCGTGCTTGAGAAAGACGCCACTGCTGCAATTTAGCTCGCTGTGTGTGGGCTTCAAGACGCACAGTGGCGTTCCAAACCAGCTTTTAAAGAAAACTGCATGGAATTTTCAAGACATCAGGAGCGTTCTTAAAAGTTATGCAGAGAAAACGTACTTTTGATAGTTATGAATTACATTCAGTGCTGCCAGACTGTAGGGAACGCTCTTTTTGCCTCAGTATGGTTAGAATTACTGTTGACAAAGTTTTAATTTAAATTTTTAAGGACATAAATGGAAGAATATAGGTCGCTGGATTTTCATTCACTGCGTAAGGGTGACTAGTGGCAGAAAGCAGGCGTGTTCGTGAGGGTCCAATTTTGGCCCCAGAGTCCATCTTGTCTGTAGTAGCTGGGAACTGAGTATGTGTTAGCAAGAATGATTTAGCTCTCAGCCAGTCAATCAGTGGACTGAACACACACAGTTAGAGACCTGCCTGGCACAGAACAGAAACTCAGCTCAGAAACCGCTAAACACAGTTGTGAGGCCGGCTCAAGGCTGCACAAATCATATACTACAATCACAAGCTGGAAGAGATTCGATCTTGCCTAGCAGGTTGTAGATTTAGATAGATTTGTAATAGTCTGAAAATACACTACACAGTCCAAAGTCTAATTCTAAAATTTTCAACTGGTTTCCTGAAGTTGACAAAAAAGAGGTAAATATTTGTAGAGCCCATTGCATGTAAAACATGTCTTAAAGAGCCTTGAGATATAGCAGGAAACCTTAAAAAATTACAGTAGGCGTCTAATTTAAATGTTGTCTTCAAATAACTAATTTAAAAGTATATGCTATGTAGGCTATCAAAAATAAAAATCATTTTCTTGAATAAAAAGTTAAAAATCCTATTTTTCATAGATCCAGAGAATAGAATAGATTTCAAATCCACATTCTGTTTAAGACGAAGCACGAGCTGTGTGAGAAGAGCAGCGTGATTACTGAAGGGCTCCCACGAAGCTGGCCTTCCTGTGCTGCTTGTGTGCGGCCTGAAACCTCCCCTCGGGCCGCGGCTGGCCTGCTGCCCCACTGGCCCCCGCGCCCCAGCTCTGGGGCGGCGCTCTCCTTCACACACGGACGAAGGCGGTGGCTGAGGACGCGTGTAGCCACCCGTGTGCACCCCTGAATCTGCCCTAACCCCAAAGTCACGTGGGGGTAAAAGGTCAGGACATAGGTTTTAGGGGATGTGCCCTTACGGAGTAAAGGACGGGCCTTCCTAGTGAAACAACTTACAAGCGAGTGAAGAGTGAGGAACGGCCCACTGGTGGGTGCCACGCTGAAAGCTCTGACAAGGAAGCCACCGATTACGCGCAGATTTCAGCGTGCCTGCGAAACGCATCTCTCTTTCTGCCACTCGAGAAAATATTATCAAAATCCAAGTGAGTGAAAGTAAGAGATCCTACCGAATCTATTCTAATTTAGAAATTTTTAAAAAGAAAATGGTTTGCAAACCCTCATCGCGAGGTGTGTTGTAACGGCAAAGTTGGAAACGCACGCTTTAGAGGATTTTACCCAATTTCTTATGTAAACCAGAGCAGAAGGTATGATTCTCATAAAAAGCCAAGTACATTTGCCTCAACATAAAATAGGACTGATTGAATTTCAAACTCTTCGTTTATTTTGTAGAGCTGAAATGTTAAGTTCCTTATTGCTATTCAAAATTGGCTTGAGTCTTATTTATTATGATATATATATCATATATTTCATATATATGCTATTTCATATGTATATTGTTATCAACCACACACACACATATATATAAAATAGTAGCCCCTCTTTATCTGTGGGGTTGCTTTCCAAGACTCCAGAGGACGCCTGGAAGTTGGACGGCACGGAACCCTATGTATACTACGCTTTTTCCTATACACACATGCCTGTGATACGGCTTAATTTATAAGTTAGGCAAAGTAACAGAATATCCAAATGGTCAGCATCACTATTCTTGCACCTTCAGGACCCTTATTAAGTAAAGTAAGAGCCACGTGAACACCAGCGCCATGCCACTTCAGTGATCCACCTGGAACTGCAAGGACTACTCAGGGCGGCCACAGCCAGCAGCCCGGACTCACGGGCACAGGAGGAATTCACCCTCCAGGCGGGAGGGCACGCGCGCCACAGGGTTCAGCACGCTGCTCAGAAAGGCTTATTCGTGAAACTTACGAATTGCTTATTTCCGGAATTTTCTACTTAGTATTTTTGGACCATGGTTGACTGTGGGTAAATGAAATCACGAATAGGAAAGACTGGCTTCCCAGGTGGTGCTAATGGTAAAGAACCGAACTGCCAAAGGATGAGATGTAAGAGACACAGGTTCGATCCCTTGGTTGGGAAGATCCCCTGGAGAAGGAAACGGCGGCCCACGCCACTGTTCTTGCCTGGAAAATCCCATGGAGCGAGGAGCCTGGTCAGCTACAGTCCACAGCATTGCAAAGAGTTGGACAAGAATGAAGCAGCTTAACACAGTCTTCTCATTCATTTAAAAGAAGTTTTTGGTTGCTATAGGACATAAATGATTTAAAATTTCAAACATAATCTCCCTCCTCAAGGAGGTTCAGAAAGTGTCATTCTAGATGGTTTCTTCTTGGTCATGAACTCCTTCCTGCATGTCTGTCTCATCCTCAGTAACCCAGAGAAGCATCTCTGGACTTCAAATCTCCAAACTGGACTTTCCAAGGCTGACTTCGGAAAGATTTTCTAACAGAGGGCAGGAAGGGGCTGGATCTTTGAGGGCATTACTGAGATTTCAAATCTAAAAGAAGAGAAGAATACTTCATGGGAGGAAATGAAATATCTTCAAAGCAAAACTGCTTTCTTGGAGAAGCTCCTAGAGCCATATGTGAGGAGAGAGATAGTAGGAAGAAAAAAAAAATCAGAAACTTAACCTAAGAAAGATAGATGACTAAAAACATATTACAAATATCAGTCAAACAGTACTTAGCTAGTTTTCTATATCCTTTTTTTCTGCTTCAAAGAATTATTTATTATGTAAAAGTATTTTGACAAGCAAAATTTACAATATATCAGTATGAAGGTAGTTCATTCTAAAGAGCCATAATATAAATAGAAAAATACCATAATAGAAAAGTCCATAACTCCCTGAAGACAGAATTCTTTTCTGTTTACTCCTTATTTCTAATTTTTAAAATCTCCTCTTCTGTGCCCACACGCAGTCATTCTCCACGAAAGACAAGTTGCTTTCAGGCATTTGGCACACACTGCATACAGAAGCACATAGGCTGGATCAGCCACGTCAAATTCAACACAATTGTTTGAAAAGTTGAAAAGTTCAAACTATTTATTTAATGTCATGCAGATAAACCCAAGAAAAGGAATACATTTGACAGGTAAATTCTAATTGACTGAGTCTTGAAAAGCCAAGAGAATGATTTAGGATAAGAGTTAAAATGAATAGTTTAATATTTAAGTTATTAATAAAAGTAAGTTTGACTTCATTAGGAAATCAACCAAACTATCTTTTTGCCTCAAAGTTCCATTTAGTATCTATTCTAAGTAAAATTATAAAGAGAATCTGTTCGATTCTCTTACTCCCAAAGATATGAGAGGAAAGGAATGTTAACACTTATTCACAGATAATAAGATCAACACATGGAATCTGATTTGCTTGAGAAGGTTGGCACCATCCATCTCAAGGATAGTGTCCACTGTGTACCAAGGAAATCCACCAGGTTTCTATCACTGGCCGACAGACCTAGCTCTCACCTATCCTTTGAAGGAGATGGACTAGAGCGTGTTTTTCAGATTGCTGGTGATTCTAGTCAGTGATACAATCACTTTAGTGAAAACCCAACAAGCACTTTAAAGGCAAAATGTATTTTTCACTGTAGAACAAGGAAGTTTAAAAGCCCGGAAATGAGACGATGTAACACTTTACAGTTTGAACACTTTTTCTACTTATTTCCAAACGGGTCCAAGAGGTCATCTTTTAGCACTTAAATGCACAACATCTGAGTCAAACAAAACTGGAAGGAAATTCCCAGAGAATCGATAGGGCAGCTAAAATATAAAAATACTTCTATTTCCCAAGTTCCACTCCTAATTTCTCCAGAAGCAGAAAGTGTGGGTAGAATTAAGAGAGCGCTGGAGACAGGGACACCTGGGAGCCATTGCAGGTGGCTCCGGACCACCACAGTAAAGTGACTATGACGGTAAACTGAGTCACACAGATTTTTTTGGTTTCCCAGTGCATATAAAAGCTATGTTTATACTATATTGTAGTCTATTATGTGTGCAATAGCATTACATTTAGTTAAAAAAAGAATGTACATAATGTTTTGATTACTTTATGGCTAAAAATACTATCATCTGAGCTTTCAGTATGTCATAGCAGTAACATCAAGACTACTAATCACAGATCACAAAGAAATACAGTAATAAAGGAAAAGCTTGAAACATTTTGAGAATTACCAAAATGCGACAGAGACACGAAATGAGCAGACGCTGCTGGAGAAAAGGCACCCACAGACTTGCTCTACAGAGGGTCGCCACAACCCTCCAGTGCGCAAAAACTGCAGTGTCTACAACATGCAACAAAGCTAAGCAAAATAAAATAAGGTGTCCCTGTATATGGAACTAGAAGTTTCTAGTGTGTTGAGAATCCCTAAACGAGGATTCTCTAAAACCCAGGGAGGCTGAACTTGCTGAGTTTATAATGGAAAGGTTGGACTTGAGATGGGAACTAAAATAGGTTTTAGGCTGGAGGAACGAAAGGCAGAAAATACAGCGATATAAGACTCAGAGAGCAGCACAGAGATAGAAGACACATTCCTTCAAAAAGCCCAAACCATTCAAAGAACCAACGTTCTTCAGAAAAACAAGTGAGGCCATGTCTCCAACGTGAAATGCACAAGATGAGCCCGGCACACCTGACATGATGAGCCAGTGTCAAGGAACAGGGGAACCAGCCGGGAGGAGTGTCTACTGCCGAAACGAAGGGCAATCTGAGCGACAACCGAAGGACAACTGCACGGGCTGCCGAGGTTGTAACAACCCTTAAACAAGAGCAGCAGCCCCTCACTGGACCCCGCGGAGGATCCCGGAAACCAAGTCAGCAGTTTGAAAAACGGTAAATAAAGAGAGGACAAGGCATGCCTTATTCCTTCCTTTCCTGTATAAACTGAACTAAGTAAACCAAGACGTCAGTAAAGGAAAGTTGCTCTTAATATAAGGAAATCCTGCTAATAAATAAGAGAAAGACCTGGTAAGGCTTAATCCTACCAGTGTTCATGGATACAACAATGAAAGACTAATTAGTGAATGACAAACAGTAAAATTAATTAGTTTAATGTTAAGTCTATTTTGCTACAAGTGTTACTATCATTTTCTAGTGGGAAAATTGGCAGAAATTCCTGTTTTACTTTATTCTTTCCAAATAAATATCTGATGGAGAGTGTCTTATGTAGGCTAATTAACCAGGAAAGAGGGAAGGAGATTTAGTCAAAAACAGCTGGGGAGGGTAAAATTCCTCAAACTATATTGAAGGGAAGGGGAGACCCCAAGAGAGCCCTTGCAGACCCAGTTCACCGCTGCAGGAGGGCGGGGTGCAGACCTCGGGTGTAGGCCCTTCCGCTCCCGCTCTCCATGAGTTATCTCAGGAGAGGAGGAGCGCTGACGCTAAAGGCCCCAATGCAGGGAAGACTGAAGGCGGGAGGAGGAGGGGGCGGCAGAGGGTGAGACGGCTGGGTGGCACCACCGACGCCACAGCCGTGGGTTTGGGTAAGCTCCACGGTTGGTGATGGACAGTGAGGCCTGGCGTGCTGCAGTCCATGGGGTCGCAGAGGGTCGGACACGACTGAGCTGAGCTGAACTGATGCTAAAGAGCATGAAGGAGGCAGACAGCAGAGCCACACTGAAGGGCTCCATTCTCCCTTCTCAGAGGACGGCCCTGAGCTCGGGCTGAAGAGAACCTGGAGGAGAGCGCAACCGCTCAGCTTCAGGGAGGGCACAGAGCCGTGTGTCAGCGAGCACCTGAAGAAACTGCTGTGAAGTCACGGCACTTAATAGTAGCTGAATCGCTTTTAAAGGATCATTTAAATAAAGAAATCATTTCTATAAGAAAAGCAGGGAAGTTTAAGAAGCTATCTGCACAAAAGCCAGTGAACAATTTAGAGGGAGAAGACTACAGCTCCAGTTTTGCTAATTAATGAAAACCTATACAGGGTCAATTTCCTCATCTATTAAAAAAAAGTAATAATATTTATGCTTCCTTCATAAGCTTTTGGTAAAAATTTAGAAAGAGTGCAAGAAAAACTTAACTCATGAAGAATTATATAGAGCTCTGAAATTAGGAAGCATTTGTTGAGTATGTGAATACACACTGAGTGTCAATGAGTCTCAACCTCCTGGTGAAGGACCGTCCAGTCACAGGACGCAACCAGCACTTGGCGTCAGCACAGCAGAGCGACAGTGGGTGAGCGCGTCAGACCGTCCAGTGCTGCGACGGCACAGCTAGGTCCCACCTGGCAGCTGCTTGGTGATGGATAAAACATGGTCTCATGGATTTCAGTTACCTCATTGAAGCTTTGACAACCAGGAAAATGCAACAAAGCTTCCTAGTAATAAATACTCCTAAGTACATTACTGACCTATGAGTGGTTATTCAAGAGACTAATTTATTACTGAATCTAGGCTGAGTGACAAAGAACTGATGCTTTTGACCTGTGGTGCTGAAGAAGCCTCTTGAGAGTCCCTTGGACTGCAAGGAGATCCAACCAGTCCATCCTAAAGGAAGTCAAGTCCTGGGTGTTCACTGGAAGGACTGATGTTGAAGCTGAAACTCCAGTACTTTGGCCACCTGATGTGAAGAACTGACTCACTGGAAAAGACCCTGATGCTGGGTAAGACTGAAGGCAGGAGGAGAAGGGGAGGACAGAGGATGAGATGGCTGGATGGCGTCACCGACTCAATGGACATGAATTTGAGCAAGCTCCAGGAGATGGTGAAGGACAGGGAAGCCTGAAGTGCTGCAGTCCATGGGGTCGCAAGGAGTCGGAAACGACTTAGTGGCTGAACAACAACACAAAACCATACGGTTGCTCATAAACTATGTGAACCTGAGTTTCCATATCTGTGAGCTGGAATACTAACAGTCTGTTATCCAAAACCGGGTGCTAAGGGAATTAAATGAATACATTTAATTAAATGAATGAAAACATCCAATAAAAGTTAACTATTCTATTGTTATGAAAACTGACATTTCACTTTCTTTCATTTGAACTGGGTACGGATCAGTAGTGAGAACCTAAAGCAGTGTTTCCTTTTATATATGTTAAGAGAAGCTGTCACCATGGGAATGGTGAGTAAGACAGGAAAAGTTGAGATGAAGGTTGGAACGTACCCTGAATTTTCAATGAGAATATTTTCATAAGGTTTCTTCAAGATTTGCCCGTGTGTGCGCGTAACCACCTTGGATGAGTTCTGTTCTTTCTTTAGACTAACCAACGCGTACAAGCTCGCCCATTCAGACACCTGCCCGTTCTCTGAGTCTCGCCTGGGGCGGCACTACCTCAGATGCCCGCCCTGCTCCTCTCTGTCTGCCACGCCTCCTCCACCGAAGACTTTGATCTCCTACGACCCTGGCCTCCTTCCTAGGTCCCTACATCTCACAGGGCCTATTTGCTTTTTTAATTTGACACCGTCATGGGGCTCAAAACACTTGACTGCTTTCTCTACGTAAGGGTATATACCTCTCCCTCGTCTCTGGACACTCCACAGCACCCAGGCAGCACACAGACAGGAAATATCTGATGAATCAACCAAGAATGGAGCCAGCCCAGTACACACCCAGGACAGAGAGAAATTCAGACATTATGTAGGTCAATTCCTTACCGCAGTGCTTCCAACTTCCCACCTGCTTTTCAAGAAGTTATCTCAGTTTGAATAACTCTAGTAAGAAAGAGCTCACTACCACTCAGGACATCTGTTTTCAAGAAGTCTTAAACATTAGGAAATTTCTTCTTTGGTGGGAAACTAGAAATCGAGTATCATAGCCCTTACCTTGGGGTTTATTGCAATCCCCTTTAGATTTACTCATTGCTGATATAATACGATAATAATCAATAATGACCATATTACAGCACAGTTCAAGGAAAATAAATGCTTAGTCTGAATACTGAAGGGTACTAAGGGTATCAAAGTAGGAACTCCGAAAAAATCACTTTTTATGTGATTTGGGACAAATTACTTTTATCTATAACAGAACTCCTTCAATGAGATTAATGTTAAAAGTTAATTAAAATTAAAATCAAGCATTCTATTTTAGAAATGTTAATAAGTAATTGAGAAAAGGAAAGTGGGAAAGTAAATATTTCAGTCAGCAATTAAGTTGTATATGGAAATTTAGTATTTGGCTATAAAAATTAATAAATTAATTGAAGCAACAACATTAGTGTATTTGCAGGAATAAGAAAGTTCAGGGCAAGCAAAGAAATTGGTCTAGTTGTCTTTTAAATGTAAGTTAGAAGATTTCTTAATTAAAAAAACTCCATGGTGAATGGAATTGTTTCCTTAATTTCTCTTTCTGATTTCTCACTGTTACTGTATAGGAATGCCAGGGATTTCTGTGTGTTGATTTTGTATCCTGAAACTTTGCTATATTCACTGATTAGCTCTAGTAATTTTCTCGTAGAGTCTTTAGGGTTTTCAATATAGAGGATCATGTCATCTGCAAACAGAGAGAGTTTTACTTCTTCTTTTCCAATCTGGATTCCTTTAATTTCTTTATCTGCTCTGATTGCTGTGGCCAAGACTTCCAAAACTATGTTGAAAAGTAGTGGTGAGAGTGGGCACCCTTGTCTTGCTCCTGATTTCAGGGGGAATGCTTCCAGTTTTTCACCATTGAGGATAATGTTTGCTGTGGGTTTGTCATATATAGCTTTTATTATGTTGAGGTATGTTCCTTCTATTCCTGCTTTTTGGAGGGTTTTTATCATAAATGGATGTTGAATTTTGTCAAAGGCTTTCTCTGCATCTACTGAGATAATCATGTGATTTTTATTTTTCAATTTGTTAATGTGGTGTATTACATTGATTTGTGAATATTGAAGAATCCTTGCATCCCTGGGATAAAGCCTACTTGATCATGATGTATGATTTTTTTAATGTGTCGTTGGATTCTATTTGCTAGAATTTTGTTAAGGATTTTTGCATCTAAGTTCATCAGTGATACTGGCCTGTAGTTTTCTTTTTTTGTGGCATCTTTGTTGGGTTTTGGAATTAGGGTGATGGTGGCCTCATAGAATGAGTTTGGAAGTTTACCTTCCTCTGCAATTTTCTGGAAGAGTTTGAGTAGAAGAGGTGTTAGCTCTTCTTTAAATTTTTGGTAGAATTCAGCTGTGAAGCCATCTGGTCCTGGGCTTTTGTTTTTTGGAAGATTTCTGATTATGGTTTTAATTTCCGTGCTTGTGATGGGTCTATTAATATTATCTATCTCTTCCTGGTTTAGTCTTGGAAAGTTGTACTTTTCTAGGAATCTGTCCATTTCATCCAGGTTGTCCAGTTTATTTGCATATAGTTGCTGATAATAGTCTCTTATGATCCTTTGTATTTCTGTGTTTTCTGTTGTGATCTCTCCGTTTTCAATGTTCATCGCTGCATTGTTTACAATAGTCAGGACATGGAAGCACCCTAGATGCCCATCAACTGACGAATGGATAAGAAAGCTGTGGTACATATACACAATGGAATATTACTCAGCATTAAAAAAAAACTTCATTTGAAGCAGTTCTACTCAGATGGACGAAACTGGAGCCCATTATCCAGAGTGAAGTAAGCCAGAAGCAAAAACAACAATACAGTATATTAACACATATACATGGAATTTAGAAAGACGGGGGGAACGAGAACCCAACATGCGAGACAGCAAAAGGAACGCAAATGTATAGAATAGACTCGTGGACTCTGTGGATGAGGGTAAGGGTGGGATGATATGGGAGAATGGCATTGAAACATGTTAATTATCATATGTCTACTCAATCGCCAGCCCAGGATTGATGCTTGGGGCTGGTGCATCGAGATTTCCTGGGGGGAGGGAGGAGGGAGGGAGGAGGGAGGGGGGTTCTGGAGGGGGAGCATATGTAAACCCATGGTGATATCATGGCATTGTATGGCAAAAACAATAAAAAAAAAAAAGCTATATATCATACAACTTAATCATTGCCCTCTTGTCACAAATGATTTCCCATATCATTCTAATATAGTATTTATATTTTTATAGATCTTTTGAAAATAAAGCTGAATTCTTCACCCTAATATAAAATAAAATACATTAAAATGAAAACAAAAAAAATAAAAAATAAAAAAACTCCAATACATACAAGCTAGAGTTGGCCGTTGAATTGGTTATGGGAGACTTTTCTTGAAAGAAATGCCTCAAGAAGTGCTTCTTTTAATTATAATTCTTAAAAATTATAATTACCAAATTTCTGGTGAAAAATCATGACCATTACTGAAAAGAAAGAAAAAAGAAAATGACACTTGTTAAGTACCAAAGTGGATGTGAGTCCAGCGTGAGAGGCTCCAGGGGAAAGGGCGACAGGTGAGGAGCAGTGACCTCCAGGGTGAAGGGCGACAGGGGAGGAGGGGTGACCTCCAGGGTGAAGGGCGACAGGGGAGGCGGGGTGACCTC